>CAUJNA010002146.1:435000-527500 GCA_963377175.1 Effrenium voratum
GAGAGAACCCTCAAAATCGTCGAATCGGACCCTGTTGGCACCCCAAAACACAAAATGTTTACCTCAACCTTCAAATGAGTCACAATCAAAACCCGGTATTAAAATGGTCTACCCAGAACCATGTAAAGAATCAAGAAGGCGGCAGCAACTATTTCTGGCTGGGACTGCCCCTTACTAACCTGCATCTACCCGGGTTTTGAGCACGTGGCTCAGATGTCCCTTCCAACATTGGCGTTCAGTTTGGGCTCTCCGGCAGGGACAGTGGCAGCTCCCCGACGAGGCAAGGGATGTCCTGGGATCGACGACCTGGGCGCGTAGAGGTCTCCATTGGATTTGGTTTTATACAACTGAGTTCTCTTTTCGGGGTTGCCTTTTTTTCAATAGAAGCCAAAGCCAGCGGTTCCCAGTTACAGCAGGCAACAAGCAATTGAGCCCTTTTCGGGGTGGCTCCCTTGGTTGCGCAATGGAGAAGGGGATCACACATTGGAAGGTTGATCATTTCGCCCATTTGAGATAGGATTCGGGTGAGTGACTTAAGTGGTTTAATAAGGATTCACCCAGTTGCAAGGTGCTGGTGGGTTGGGTTTGGGAGTGAAAACAAACATACCCCGTGCTCCAAAGACCAGATACACGCCTTCTTGCAGTGGGAATATTTTGAAGAACCCGGCTTCCCATGGTAGCCACGACAATACATTCGCGTTTCTTAGTCAGGGGTATTTTATCGCTTGACCTACCACCCTAAGGGTCATGACCCAACCAGTTCAGATCCCGGGCCCTCCAATTGAGAACCCGAATCTTGCCCAATTCCTCCTTCGGGCCCTCAAAAGCAACCACCATGCTGAGGGCCCATAAACAATCGAATTGGCACCCTGAGAGCCTTACCTACAAATAGACTTTGAAAACCAATCAAACAGCATCAACGTACCCGATGGATCCCAGTTGGCACTATAGGAGGTCACCAACAGTTCTCTTCTTGCCCTGGACATCTTGCGCCTTCAAAACGGCATCCGTTTTGAGGTCCAAAACCTTCCAATGGAGGTCCGGACCTCTGCAATGGAGGGCCCAATGATGCTTAGGGTGGTTTGTAATAAAAAAGGTGGCAAACCCTGGGCTACCCGCAAAACCAGGACATGGACTGGGCTATGCTTCAATGGACCGCACGCCCACGGCGTCAGCACTCTGAGGCTGAGTGCCGATGGCCATGTCAGCGAGGCTCAGCTCCTGCCCGACCCAAAGGTCTGGTCTCATCGGAATTTTGGTGTCGGGTGGTCCCTGGGTTAGGGACATGGAATCATTGGGTTCTGATTTGTCAAGTGACCGGCATTCGACCAGGGGCAACCCAGGTGTTCCCAGTTCCAACCCCAAACTAGTCTGAGACCCGAAACACTGGGGTTTCCCTGAGCAACCTACAAAAAGAGGGTGGGCTCCCTGTGGAAGCGGCTTTTGAGCACGTACGTTACCCAAACTAATGTCAAGACCAGGCGTCAACCCTTGTAGGATTCCCTACATGGGGTCAAATCATCTCATGGGTATCCTGAAAAACGACAGCCCCCACATCTCCATTTCAAACATGCTGGCATGCCACCTTTAGGGTATGATCAGCTCCTGACCCGAGAAGGATTTACTATGGAACTTATTTTTGTTTCTCTGAGCGTCTTTTTTGAGGGTACCCTTTTTGGGTTGGTTTCGAAGGGAAACCAAGGAAACAACTTGCTAAGCGAAACAGCCAATGGGATCGGTCCGCGAGGAACCGGTTGACTAGAGGACTGCACGAGGCTCTCCAAAGACCAAGCGGCCCAAACCAAAATGGTCTAATCCTTCAGTGGATCCCAGCGACCACCTGGATCGCAGCTGCCACCCTAGTAGGTAACCAGCCATTGTCCTCTTGGTTTTTGAAGGGTGGTTCCCGTGGTTACTACTACACAGGAATGGAATCACTGGGCTACACATCAAACGGGCCCACACTTCATCAACTTTAAGGTAAACCTTCCAGAGGTCTACTTTCCAAGGGCCCAGTGCATCTTAAGCAAACCGTTTACATGGACACGTGCAAATTATTATCCCTATATGAAACCAGTAGAACCCCCTATTCCAACAGCGGTTTTTGGCGTTCGCTGTCAGTTTCCAAAAGACGACGTGTAAAAGACCTCCGGAGGAGGAGAAGCAACATATACACGTGGGCATTGGAATATTTAGGTTTCCCCGTACTTGCAAGGGATCCTTCTGCTCAGTAAATGGACCTATTTGAACGCAGGGGGGGAGATTTGCTTCTGAAAAGAAGGATGAGTGGTTGGGAAATCCACCCCTTCGAGGTTGGTCCCAGGTTCAACTTTAGCGAGCTCCCCACATTCCTCATGAGACAAACAAGGGCTTTCTATTCTTCCTGCTTCAAAATCCACAAGCAATTCCAAAAAATCCAGCACTTGGAATGGAGGACCCTCTAGTAAAGGACATCCGTCATCGTGAGCTCCTCCCGAATCGCTGAGCTCGCAACAAAACAGGCAAAAACACGTACATCCCGTGAAATCGGTGAGTGACAAGACCGTCCTTTAAGGGCCTATAATATGGGAGTGTGTGAAGATTGTGGATCTGTCAGGGGAACAAGAAGAAAACACATAGGGGGAGCGCGACGCCTTTGGGGACACCCCCACCTCTCCATTTTGTCAGATCCTGCTTCCACCAACTGTTCAGCGCTCCGTTTTTGCTTTTTGAGGAAACAAGGAAACTCCTGGAGGTAGGTGAGGCATCGCATGCCCTCCAGCAGCACGTACCATGAGGACTGCTCGCAGTGGGTGCCGTCCAACCTCGAGACTGGGAGGGTGACAACCGCCGTCGGGCCAGGGGAGCCTAGTACATACCAGTAAAATTCCCATCGATGTGAGTACTTTGGCCCAGTGCATCCCAGTTGCCTGTATAGGTAATACGGGTGGTTCCCTTGGTTAAACCAAAATACAGGAAAATGGATTCATTGCGTGCGATTGTTTTAGTAAAACGATCATGGGGACCCTGAAAGGGTGGTTGGATTTGTACAACCCCCATGTTTAGCTTTTCGGAGTTTTATCTAAGTTGGGTCCCAAGGAAGGCCGAAAAACAAAGAGGACCCTTAGAGAAACGTGGGAAGCAGGGAAAGCCGAAGCCCTCCAGCACTGAAGGCTGTGAGTTCTGCCAAAAACGAGAGAGGCGACTGAGCAAAAACGATGTTTTTGTGGGATCCCTTTCAGGCGGCATCTCCTATTTGCACATGAGGAATTTGTCATCTGACTCAAACCGGCGGGACTATGGACACCCTACATTTGGGACATGTGCCAACTTAACTGCGGCTTGGAATGGGTACCGTACCTTTCACCATGGGCCCCAGGCTGGTTGTTTTCAAGGGGCCCTGAGCAATTGGTTGCCAAGGGTTCTCAATTGGAGGGCCCACAAGCGGGCTCTGCATTGAATAGTTGAAGAGGTCATGGCCCTTAGGCTAGACTTGTTCGGGACCAATTTCAGTCACTTTCCAAGAGTTGTCCCAGATTGTGATACAAACGATTCTTGCTGAACCCCTTTTTGCGGATTTGGAAGGTGCCCCCCTCCCAACAGCGGAAACAACAAGAACAACGGCACTGGAGGTCTGGCGTGAACCCACAAACACCCGGCCGTGTTTCTCAATCCCCGTGCAAATGGAGGATCTTTGCTGCGGGAATGGCAAGCAAAGGGAAGCCCCACTTCGTCATTCCTCTCTGGGCTCTCAGTAGGGCCAGGGAATGACGAAGCCCGAACTGAACCATCCCTCAAAATCTTAAGTTGCATATTTGTTTTGGGATCCAGTGGTTCATTCCCAATGAGACCACCTGCCAAGGGGCTTGAGCACGCGTAGTCTCATCAAGGCTCTTGGCAAGGCCTTAGGAAACGGACAAGAGAAACACCCACCGAGCCTCGCGACCACAGGACGTTCGGCAGAACCGTTTTTACGCATTGATTTCAATTCCAGCCCAAACTCATACTAAAATGTGTTCTATGTTTTCGGGTGCGTCCTCAATCTGCCACCTGCTACCTTCTCCCCGTTTAATCTGGTTGACCTTCTGAGGGGATGGAGGGGGAGGGTTATTAATGACGTTAACATAGTGGATTTCCATGGAAGAACAGGGCACCATGTTTGCTCAGTGGCCCCTTAGAGGCTCGAAATTAAACGGCTCGCACCTTTGGGGGTCATGACAAAAATGGACCAAAAGGGGGGAAACAAAAGCTCAAAAGGTCAAACCTCTGGGAAAGTAACACTCTCCAAACGGGGAAAACGGGCACGAAGGTTTGGGCGGCCACCGGATTTCCCTATTTAGGGCAACCTGGCCTCATGCGCTGTTTCATTGAGCCACCCCCTTCTTCCTTTTCCCTCGCCTCCCATCGAGAGAATTCACTGCCAATTCCTTCGGGCTCTCAACAGTCGATCCCCACTTTGAGGACCCCGACTATGTTGAAAAACCTGGTTTTTCCCAAGGGTCTCGATGTTTTTTGGGCCAGGGCCCTTGTCGGGGATCTCCATTGCACGGCCCAGGGGTCTGCATTGGAGGGTCATGACCCTGAGAGAAAAAAGGGTGCCCCAGGTTATCCAGTAGTAAACTAGGGTTTATCAATCCGTTGTCAACGTGAACATTGCTAAGGGCTCCCAGGCCCTTCAATCAAGAAAATGCTTTGGCTCGAGCTTTTGCTGACCTGGGGTCAGCACGTCCGCCAGGTAGCAGATGGACTTCTCCCCCATGTGCGCGGAGCCGGACAGGTCCAGGATCGTGAGGCCTCGGTTCCATGTGGAGATTCCTCTATCCTGACCAGTCGGATGCGAGGTTCTTTCGCAGAAAATGTTTGGGAAGCCACAGTGGAACAACAGGCCGCATGCCATGCGAGTTTGCAGGTTGACTTCATCTCCACGCCCACAAAGGGGTCTTGAAAACGCTCCAGTTGACGCAGCCGAAACGTGGCTGCTGAAATCCCCACAGGGTCCTTGCGGGCCATTGGTTTCCGCAGGCTTCAAAAAAACTGCTTCCACTGGTTTCCACTCGTTTGCCTGCTTCTCAAGGTAGAAAGGGACTTCAAAACTGGCTGACCTGTGTGAGGTCCCAAAGAATAGGCCACCCGCATCAAACGGGTCCTCAAAAAGGCGAATCCTTTTTGAGGTCTAAAACCTTCCAATGGAGCTCCTGACCCTTTCAATGGAAGGTCCAATGATGCTTTGGGTAGTTGAGTTTAAGGGAACCCCCTGCGACAAAGGAACAACATACACCACTGGAGGGAGTCAAGGAGCGTCCCCAGGCTTGCCAAACTTCATTCCACAGATCCCCGACAAAAACATCCGTGTCGAATGTACTGAAGGGGCCGCAACGTTGTCACGATGAACTTTGCCACCTGCCTCCAGGATGTCGTCAACCTCCAATCATGATGCTTTTTGTGTGACCTGGTTTCCCCTTGTGGTCCTCCGTCCAAGGTGAGCACATACCTGTCGTAGACCTTGACCCTGTAGCCCAACTCCTTGACTCGAATCTCTAAGAGGCTTCTACGCCGCCGGGCTATACAACGGCAACAAGGCTACACACCTCCGCCAGCAACAGGATGAGTTGGCGTGGGTCGTGTTCAGCAAAGGCCGTCATCTGTTGGCCTCTTTAGTATGGGGAGCCGGTACTCTTGGCAGCACCCAGCGCAACCACACGCTGAAGCGCGAATATTTGGGCTTCTCCTCAAAATATAGGTTCCGGTCCCCCGACTCGTCGGTGTCCTCTTGGCCTCTCTTGAAACCAGCCCCCAAAACGGTCAACAAAAAGACGCGCGGTCACGAAAACGACCGAACCGCCAGCTCAGATCGAAGAGCTCATGGACCGCTCGCAGGCGAGCTTCAAGAGCCTTAGTCCAGGCGGCTCCGTGGGTTTGAGGCAGGTGATGCGCAAACGTCTGTCAAAAATATATGTCTTGTGAGCTTCTGAAGCCGTTGGGATTCAAACGGTTCAATGCCTGGTCCGGAAAAATGGGTGGAGTATATGCCTTGTGAGCTGAAACTCAGGGACCCAGAAAGAACAGGCGATCAGCTTTTGGGGCCATGACAAACAGAAATTACCAAAAAGGGGAAACCAAAAGGTCGGCTTTGGGCAAGTCAGTACACTGGCGGCATAGCATCCATACCTCCAACAACCATACGTGAGAATGCCATGGAAGAATACGGTTCGTCCCTGCTTTGTGGTTGGTGTTTAAAGGGAACCAAACAAAATACCAAATAGGTCCTTCCTTGAACATGGCTAGTCTCCTTTTGACTTCCCCTCAAATACCAACTACAAGTCCGCAACCCACATCCGTTGATCTTTGGTGCCAATATGATGACAAAATGATATAACAGGCACTGTGACTCCTGCTAAAAGGTGCATGGAACCCTTTTCCAAATTGGCCAAGCTAATAACGGTCTTTTCCCCATGTTCAAACGCCAAGCGCTGTCCAACATTTGGGGTTGGAGGCTCAATATTCTCGGCTGCTGTGGATGGTACTCAAACAGACATTCTCTGAGTCTACTGCTCGTCAACGGTCTTGAACTGGTCCCCCAACCCGGGTAGAAAAAGGACCCCTTTGGCGTGACAGGGATCCATGTTGACCATTCTGACATGTGTGTAGGCCCTGAAGGGATCTAAAGAACTGGGTCGCCTTTGAGGTTTCCATGGCTCCTTGCGCGATATTCAGCCCATGAGCACACTTCCAATTTGTTAATTGGACAAGGTTTGTGTTGTAAACCGACAAAAACGGGAATGTTGGGCACCCGTCTTGTTCACGGCGAACTCAATCTGGGACACCAAAGGGCCAATGAACAATTGCAAGTCATCCCTTCAAAACTTTCTGAACACCGGGCTCCCCATGTAGGAGGAAGTTTGAACCTACTTGGAAACCACCTTGGGACAAAGGGGCAACTCACAGAACAGAACAATATTTGAATAGAATGTAACCTCCTGAAGGCAGCAACGATCGGCATGGCTCCTCAGAAAAAGTAAGATGTGCCCTGTCAGACTAGTTCACTTCCGATGCGTTTCTCACAAAAACAGTGCAAATGACATATGCTGAGTTGGCAAGTTTAAACAGGTCGGGTGACTTCACCCAAATGGCCCAAACCCAAAAAGTATTTGCAGTCCAACTGAGGCAGTGAGACCACCCTTACCCCAGACCTTGGTTTATATTTGGGGTGCACCGAAACAATACAAAGCCTGCCTCTGTCCCATATGTAGTCCACCCTGCACAATTTAGTAGGTAGAACCCAGCCAAGGACAACAAATGGATGGCCGCTCCAGTTCCCAAAACCTGTTCTCCATTTCCTTGTTGGGGGGTGCCTCCTCTTTGGCCTTGACAGCCATTGGACCATGAATCAACCCCGAGCAGCGGCTCGTAGAAGGCGTCTGTCAGCTGCGGGTTGCCGGCGATGAGCATGGTCTGGCGGTTCGCTGGAACGGGTCCCAAGGCCCGAAGGATCCTCGTTTTCGGACATTTAACTATGGTCGGCGAGCTTCCCCTTCTAAACACTCAAACCGACCTACAGAGAAATATGCAGGGCACGCGCCAAGTTTGTTTGTTTGACAAATACCCAAAGATTGTTGGCTGTCACAAGGGCCCTGGGTCCACAGGATCATGAATCTCTGAGTCCAAAACCAAAATCCAGAGTGGGAGGGAGAAGGCCCAACTCTTCGAGCCGCTTCTTGGCGCGTATGGGAAAGCACCCTCTTGGTTTCAACAAACATCGCGTCAGAGAACCCCTTTGCGAGCCATACAAAAGACCTCCGATTCCTGCTCGTGTTTAATGAATATCCCAGTACTCAGTGCCCTTTTGGTTTGTGTCCCCATAGTTGTCCTTGGAAGCTCCTTGTCAAAGATGGGCTGCATGGACAAGTTGGTCGATTTCAAGGTGTTTCCCTCTGCCCTCCCGCCAGTTTCCCCAGTTTCTTCGAACATAAAGTGGCCGATATCCCTTTGGCCGTCCTTTTTGCGGCCCCCAGTTGTCCTTTCGGGGGGCGAAGCAGACTAGAAAAGCTTGTTTATTTTTGCCGCCCTTTCGCATAGTCGTTGTCTTTGCAGCCCTGTCGTGTTCCAATCGCCGGCCTTTCGAGGTGAACATCATTCACATGAGCGTGCCTCTTTTTTCAGGCTCGGTACCCTTCTTGGCGCCGTTCTTCTTGCAACACCACAACAAACCACCCTAAGGATCTCGATTTTGTTTGGGCCTTCAAAACCGGGTGGCGGAATTAGTCGATGGCTTGAGGTTCTCCCTGATTGGTGGGGTCTGCAGTGGGCCCCAATAGGGTCATGACTGTTGGATGCCCAAAAGACACCAAGGGACTTTCGTCAATTTGACGAGCCAATTCTTGGCTGAGCATTGAAGGGGAGCAGGGACCTCCGTTGGAAGGTGTTGGCCGATGAAAGTCCAGGAACTGAGGGATTAGTTTGATGAACTCCCTACTTGCCTAGGCCAAACCCAGGTTCGCTCCATGGTCCGAGGGAAATGAGGCGACTCACAAAACTCCCCAAACCGGTGCACTCTCTTGTTTCCCATGATTATCAAGCATTTTGGCGATAAGTTAAGATAGACCCAGGCTGCTTCCCCAGGACTTCTTGTGCCGTGGTTAGTTGCCAACAAAACGTTGGCAGGTTTCGGACGAAAAGCGGACGCCGGGAACGGGAACCAAACTCGAGATGTGCTGCTTGTACGGTAAGTTTTCTTGCGGTACGCCGCGAACCTGTCGGAAGATGGTCGCAATGATAAGCTGTGCTCACATGACATCTCCCCCATCCTAAGGGTCTCCATGAATTTTGGGCCCTCAAAAAAACTGGGACTGCTCCCTGAGGAATTGGTTGATCGCTTCGGGTTCTCCATTGGGAGGGTCCCTTGTGGGGTCTGCGTTGGATCATGACCCTTTGGGCATGTACCTGATGGAACCAGCCCGTGGGCTCTACAACGGCGGAAAAGACGGTGGTGAGTTGAGGAGCCAAAAGCCCAACGCAAAACAGTAATCCTCCCACTTACTCATCGTGCAATCGCCATCCTTTTCCTGACCCATTGTGTTCAACGCAATCCAATGCGGGTACTGTAGTTGTTGACCAAACTGGGCCCATTCAAGTCCTCAAGAGAGAGTCCTCAGTGACTTGCCCAAATCCACCCGCTTTATATGGGCTTGTCTTTTTTGAGGGTACCCCTTCTTTGTGGTTTTACTGGGAACCAACAGGACCACTGTTGCTCCATTTTGGGGGGGGCCGACGAAGAAAAAAGGACACGCCCATATCTTAGTTGCTTTCTGCTCCCCTGCTAAAAGATTAACTTTTAGTGGTTTTATGGAAAACCCATTAACCAGAGGGTCCAAGTACCTTCTAACGACGTACTTAGACCCCTTTTGACCCCCTCAGAAGGTACTTGGACCCTCTGGGCTAGGTGGCAAAAAGTAAAAGTCCAAACATCCCTTGGCAAAATGCAACAAAGATATGGCGGTTTATCCGAAAACCGCCCCAACCACGCGCCAGGCCTTGTAGGAGCAGTCTTGTACCCTGAGCCCCGCCACAATGGGAACGGCCTGGACATCGAGCGGCCAAAAAACGCGCGCAGGGATTTCCCGGGGGTTCAGTTGCCACCATGAAAACCATGGGGTTCATATCACCACCCATACTTTACCGAATGATTTCATATAAATAGCCACCATTGTTGGTTCAAACCACCATGAAAACAAGGGGGGTTCATATTAGTTCATATAACCCACCATACTTTACTCAAGGACTGTCAGCCTCCAAATTGGGTCCTTGCCATTCTTTTAAAGGGGCTTGAACCCTACAGTATCGAATGGCGACTCTGACCTGAGAGGCTTGGCCAAAGTCCGCGATGCGATTCCTGACGGGTCGGGGTGCTCCGTTGGAGGGTTCGGGGGTTTGCATTGAAGGGGTCATGATCCTTCGACATTGTGTATTTTGTTCCTTTGTGTCATCTGTGTCAAAGACCTTTTGAAGCCAACCAGCATTTTGCCCATGGGCGGGTGTTGAGAAGAATATATTTTACATTGCAGGGACTCTTGTCTTTTCCTCAGAGGGCGTGCTTCAACTTTTGTGCCCATTGTTTTTTGCAGCTGCCCGCTTTCCCTTGGCTATTGAACAGAAGGGAGGGTGCACCTGCTATCGTGAACCTTTCAACAGACATTGGTCTTGACAATGAATTGGCTTAAGCGGAGGTGCCCTGGCATCGCAAAAGTTGGCAACATGCAAAAGGAAAACTCATTGCGACAACGCTGCGGCTTCTCAAAACAAACAACTCAAACTGGGGGTGTCCCACAAATACAAAAGAAACGTTTTGAATTATGGATACGGTGGTATTCGGAAAACGTAGCAACTCACAGTCAGCTTCTAGTGAAAAGCAGCCCTTCCCAAAAGGGGTGTGTCGCACAATGGAGAATTTCACAACATGGGTGGGCGGGTGATGTCCTTTTGGCTTTCGCCCAAGGAGCCAAGTTTGACAATACCTTCCAAACATGCCGCATGTGTTTTTTTCCGCGGAATTCGCTCCTGTCAGAGCACCCTACAGGAGCACAAGCCATATCGGCTTTCCAAAACGGCGATCCTCTCGAGCCATGCTAAGGGTTGGTTACGATTCAAAGTCGCCACGGTCAGAATTGCGCAGAAAATTGTTGAGTCCCATGTCGCTCCAAGTGAACCATAGTGTAAGACTGCTAGAACCATACCCTTTTTCAAGGCAACTGGTTGCGGCAGACCACCTAGAGGAAACGCTGCGATTGGTCCAATCAGTGTTGTTCAAGCTGGGCTTGAATACGGGATTTAGGTGGGGTTTATGTCCAACCGCTTTCCTTGTGTTCCAACTGTTGCAAAACAAAGCCCCTAAACCCCGTGGCTTTTGCCCCCGCAACCAAGCGGTGAGATGTTCACATCGAAGTCCGCTCCGGTCCGGTCACACGGCAGTGGACTCCTGCCTCAGATCGACGGACTTGGATTCAAACAACATGCAAAACAGGGACCACCGGTGCCACTGGGCAAGTGGTTTCTGTTGGCTGCGATTCTTTTGCGCCCTTAAGAATGGGGACCAGTTTTGAGTTGTTGAGGCCCTTGAGGAATTGGTCGCGATTCTTGTTCTCCATTGGAAGGCCCTTTGGAGGGGTCTGCATTGGGCCAAAAGGACTCATGACCCTGAGCAAATACCCACCAAGCACAAGTTGATTTCATCTAGAATTGTCCTGCTTGCTGGTTCCTTCGACCTGTTCTACTTCTTCAATGTCGAAACCCCCTAGGAAGGGCTCGAAAAAGCAGCTGCGGGAATCAGGTCATGTTACTGTTCAATTTGATTGTTAAGTTGACAGGGTCTCTATAGTGGTAAGGGGACTGATCCACAACCTGTTCAGTTGGTTGAGCATCTGGGACCATGAGCGTTTGGGACCAGTTGTTTGGGACCACCATTTGGGGCTCCTCCCGCCCGGTGGCCCTTCACCCCCTGAATTTTTATCTGAGAATAGTTTCGGAGATCCCAAAATTTCCCTCTGGATAAGTTCCCTTGGGACCCATCTGTTCGATCAACTCTTGAACCGGGCGGCTTGCCAGCACAGGTGGTAGATAATTAAACCACCAGGTAAACCAGCGCCATCCATTTAGCAAAACCACCAAAAAGGACACCTATGCTTGCCAACCGCTTCAAAGAGGCTTGGCCCAGGTGAAGTGCTTGCCCTTCCAGCCCTTGCCGCCCCACCACTCCACTTGGTCCACCTCCTCCTCCGGCTCCGTCTTCGCCCAGCCGGGCCCACCCTTCAGGCCGAGTTGGGCGCTATGGCTTGTTGGAACCCAACCCCATGTTTCTAAAAGTTGATTCCCATAAATTCAACTTGGGTTAGCCGCCTGTTCCAGGGGTACATTCCTCGTCCATTCTTTTCAACCATCGTTCTTTCCAACAACCGATCGTTGTTTTGCCAGGGTTTTGGGTGGTCTTGTAGAAAGAAGGATGCCTGGAAAGAATGGGTAGAAGGTTATGTATTTTGAGGTTTTTGATGTCAACCCCTGACAAATGTTCAGAAAGGAAGCAACAAAAAGAAACGATGCCTGAGGGTCATTCAACCACTCATAAAAAAGAAGGCAACAAGGACGATGCCCTGAGATTCCCCGAAGAAGGACCCCTTTTGACCCGTCCAACAGGCCGTCCAATGGAGAACCCGAATCGCAACCTTTTACTTAGGGGCCCTTGAAAGCAACCCGCCAGGGGGCAACAACTAGGCTGGAACACTTGGCTTTTAAATCTTAACAAAACCCGACGGACCCCACAGAGATTGAAGACATGGGCAAAGGAAAATGGATGTGACCAAAACAATCCCAAAGATGGATATAGTTACTAGCGACCTCACACTCCTCTGGGTGCGTTATTTTAATGGGTCTCCCTCTCAAAACTGCTTGGTGGACACCAATCCCCAGCTGAATAATGCCCAAAGGTTCCAAAGCACTTCCAGACCCCAACTCGCCATGGGAAAACCGACTCGCCACCTTTGGTTGAGTGGTTTGATTTCAAAGGGGGCTACAGGTGAAAATCGTGATGCAACTTCATGCTTTCATGTGAGCGGCGCTCCGAACCCATCGCGGTTGCTGGATACCAATCCCCAACTGTCCGCCCAAAATTCCATGCCCTAGGCGCCCAAGACCCGAACAAATATATTTTTTTTTGGCCTTAGACCTGCAATGGCCTAGATATTTCAGGTCTTGGGCTCCTTGGGATGGGAACTTCGCAAAACTTCTCAGCTCCGCCTTGCCAAAGGTCGCCGGCGCCGGCGCGACGGAGGCCTCCTTCTCCATGAACTTGTTGCTCAGGGCGGACAAGTGCGCCCAGGCGCTGGCTTCCGTGTCCTCTTTTTTCAAAGACGGGTGTGTCCTCTGCTCTCGTTTTCGTGTAAAGAAGGGTGTGCGACCTTCTTTTTGATACCCTTTCAAAAGACGGCTTTTCGTTTAAGGGAAAAGAAAACCACCCGTTTTCGGGGGCTCCGCTCTACGAGAGGGAGCGCAAATGGATTCCCCTTGGTTTCCCTAAATGAACTCAGGTTGATTTAAAGAAAAGAGTGGAAGTAATATGGGGGCCTTAATATAATCTGGGTCTGGGGTGTTACAAAACCAATCTTACTCATGATTCTAGGAGCAACTCCTCCATTTGCATTTTTTCAGTACACGGGACAAAATCAGAAAGTGCGTCCAGAAATTATAGATTCTCTTGGTTGAAATGAACAGGAGGTAACCAACCCATTCTGAAACGCAACGTACGTCATACGAGTCAACTCTCGGCACTTCTGCGTTCTCTCTCAAACTTCGGGGGCTCCCTCATGGTGGATCTCCTTTTCTGGCTGGTTCGATGGGGCATGGGGCAAAACTAAACCATCCGGGGACCGCTGGTGTGCTTCTTTCCATTTACCAGAAGCCACCATTTTCGGCACAGAATTGGGACCAGCCATAGGGGGAACGAGAAATGGAATGACCCCAAGAAGAACCATCCCCTGCGATGTTCCTAGGGAATCCCCCAACGGTTCATTCCCCACACTGGAGAACTCGGTGCATCCTCCTCCGTCTTGACGCCATCCATGTCCATGCGAGGCCAGCCGGCATCGTCCTCTGGCTCAGCCTTAGCACCTGCACTCACTCCAAAAACGAGTGAGGTCCAAAACCGGAGGGTCTATGCCCCAAGAACTTCGACATAAAAGGCTAACCTTTTGAGACCTTGGCTGGAAACGGACCAAGATTGGAACGCCAAAAAGTGAAAAGGTCGGTTTTGGACGAGTGGAATGATGCTTTTTGGCACCTTCACTCTGGATCAAAGCAGGGGCAAACAAGCGAGGCTCTCAAAACGGAATGCGGAATGCTAACAACATCCAGCACCCCCCCAAACGACTTCTTTGGGACTACTATGGCTTTTGGAACTTTCACTGTAAGGTCATGACCCCCCGGCAAACCCCGACCAAAGGAGACCGGCCACATTTGTTCTGGGGCCCTTGCGTCAAAAGATTCAGGGCCCAAACACAATCGGGACCCCTGATGAAACTTGCAAGCCACTTGCAAGCCACAGGCCGCGACCAACCGGGCCCCGTAATCTTCCACTACCCGCATATTGTAAAGATTGTGGCTTTCTATGGAAACTACATGTAATTGCCTCCTTCTTTTGTCAGGGTTGATATCATGGGTTATAAAGTGGGTATTGAGTCAAAGAGGAAGGGTCTCCTTTTAGCGCCTTCAAATTTCCCCAAACCAACCAACTTTAGACCCGTCAATGCAAAGTGAGCCATGCCACAGGCCGACTTGTGCGAATGAGGTGTCACAAGGGCCTTTGGGCATAGTTTCCCATCAAAGAATCCCTGCCTTAAGTCCATTAGAGGGTCTGGGGAAGTCTTAGGGTGGTGTGAACCCTGGTAACTCGTAATTCTGGACTTTTCTTCACCATTAAAGACAACCCCCAAGTGGTAGGGGTTTGAGCCCCAGCTGCTTTGAAGCAAACCACCCAACAACATCTCGACTTTGCCACATAAACGACCCAAGCCCACGAGGAAGTCCAACTTGTGGAACCATAATAGCTCTCGAGCGTTCATTCGCAGGCTATGGATTTAGCAGTTGCTAGCACCTGGAGCGACTCCCAAAAAACATGACTCCCCCCGAGCTCTCATGTGACGGTCAAACAATTAGCGAAGCAACTTCAAAAAACTGAACAGATCCTCATGGCTACTGCCCCTGCCCCAACAGTTTAACTTTTCGCTTAGCGGGAAAATACACCTTCTCCCCACTTCAAGGTTTAAGGTTCATCCTTCCAACAGCTCGTCTACATCCATTTGCTTAAGTCCCCTGGACAACAAAAAAGCACATTTCTAGTAGTGATAGATTCCCTCTAAAACCAACAGGGGGAAACATATTCTTAACCAAATGGAAGTCCAACAGGCATGGTGCAGTGGGAGCCAACGGAGCCAACTTGCGCGCCTGGACCCTCTTCGTCATCCGTGATCGCGTCGTGACGATCTCGCGGGGAAAAAAAAACGACGCCGGCGCCAGCCACAATGGCGAAGGGGTACCGGATCCATTTCCATTCTTTCCAGGGATCCGGATCTTGCTAGAAAACCTCCGAAAACCCAGGGAAGCGGATCCGGTTCTCGAAAAGAACGATGGTTGGAATTAATGGACAAGGAATCAACCCTTAGAACAATGGCGAAGGGTGACTGACCAGAGCCGACAGAAACGGCAAGCCAAGTTGGGAGCCATTTGGGTCTCTCTTTTTGAGGGTCCTCCTGTTTGGTTGGTTTTAAAGGGACAATCACAGGAACCCCCAACCCATTTTGGTGGGTTCAAAAGAAAACATACCCATTTGCTTCCTGTACGACTTTTGGTGACTCGCGGCCAAAGACCCTGGGCTTTGTCTGCCTCTTCCTGGTGTCCAGGGAGTCCAGGGAATTGACTTGATGCCAACAGAAGGTCCTTGAATGAACAAAAAACAACGCCAGAGAAGCACATTGGGAACCAATCCTTCCAGCCCCCCCCCCGACCGTCCCTAAGACTTGAAGGCCGACCCGCAAAGCGGTGGGCACCTTCTTGAACAAATCGCTCGTAAACGAGCATCGACCCACAACTGAAACCAGCGCCCTCTATTTCAATCAGCTGGTTCGGGGAACGATTCGAACACCCGGGTTACGCTTCCTATGGGCAACGCCATCTTTTTGTAACCAAGGCTAGCATCATACCCTAAAAGCAGTAAGTCTCACTTGGCCCAAAACCATGTCTTGTGACTCTCCCTAAGGGTCATGGTGCCGGGACCCAACACAAACCCGAAACGGGGCCTTTGAACCGAGAACTATGTCCGTCCCAGTTGTGAGCACTCAAAAAGCAGCTGGAATCGGATCTTTAGGTCCACTTTGTCTACCACAACATATAAAATTGTCATGGAGGAGACCTCAAAGCATTCAACCGGAAGGTCTCATATGTCCACCTCAAAGCACAAGTTGGGAGACCCCCAAAACCAGAAAATGCCAACCCAGGAACCACTTGGCTGATCAAACCCGGCAGCATCCATAGCCGAGCGCCGCGCCACGCCGTCCATCTTAGATCGAAAGCGGATTGGGAAAAATCGCCCCAAAGCTTGAAGCCGCAAAAATTGGCAAGCGAGGGGGACCCAATGTTGATGTTCAACACATGAAGGGTAAACTAATGGTTATACAAACCCAACCAGTGTTGTACTGGCAACTGAATTCCAAGGTTGTACCAAAGTGGCTGGGTGGTTTTGTTGAGGATCAGGAATTATTTTTTCGCCTTAAGGTTTAAAGAGAGATCAAAAGTAAAGCCGCCATTTCGGATTCCCCCTATTTTCAACATAAAGTCAGATTGCTGAGCGGGCCTGAGTATTCTCAAACAAAGATTTGGGATCCCATGGACAAACCGCTGCATGAAGCAACCAGTGCCTTTCCCACACCTTCAACAAAACCAGCAAGTATTCCGCCCGCGCCCGCAGAACGTTACCCCACAAGTCCAGGCATTTTATCTCTGGTCCGATTCGATGGGTTTTTCGGCCCTCCAAATTATGGAACTTGTTTTTGAAGGACCCCTGACGATTTGGTCGCGATTCGGGTTCTTCATTGGAGGGCCCCTTATGGAGGGTTCCGCATTTCCCGAGACCCTGTAGTCGTATGACATGTCGGGGTACCCATTCAAAGGTGCACAAAAGGGTTTGACGTCCGGTCGCTTCCTTCAAGACTGTTGAAGAATTCCGCCCATTTGGGTCTCTCTCAAAATACAGGGTAATTACAGCCAAAATGGCTCCGGTTTTCCTTTGGTTTCCTTAAAACCCATCCAAAAAAGGGGTCCCCCAACAAAGCACACGCCCGTTTACGTCAACAGATGAAAAGTAGGCTCCGGGTAGACACGACCTGCGGAGTTGCATTCGATTCCAGGCTCTTCGAGGCTGGTCAGGTTGCGAGACAAGGCCATGCATTGGAAATCAACACTTTCTGTGATACCAAAGTCGGGCAGTGCGACACATGCCAACATTGCAAAACGCCTGGGGATGCTGCGTGCCAAACATTGCGCTGAAACCATGGCTTAAAGTGTTCATGCCGCTGGCCTGCTAGTTCCACAGGGCATGCTGCAAATTCATGCCCATGATCACTTAATTAACAATTCAACGGGGTTTTGTTGGTATCAAATTTCTATGGCCACAAATTCAGTTTCCCCACAAATGTACGGCCCACAATCGAAGCCTGTCTTCCCAAATGCGAAGAAAACAGGCAGCTGAAATCAGCCACACCTTGTTGTGGAGCTGTCATTTCTCAAGGATCTGCAAGACTGCTGGGAACTGTCCGCCCAACCCTCCACGTATCCAAGCGGTGTTAGCTCGTGTGTCTGTTTGATTGTTGCATGCTGTTCGAAAGGCCAGGCCCAATTTGGCCCAATCCGGTCGAGTGGCCAAACTAGTCTAAACTGTTGCTTATACCCTGTCCCGATTGGTTTTGGGCCCTCAAATGGGTTGGTTTCAAGGACCCTTGAGCTGGTCGGGGTGATCCGTTGGAGGGCCTCTGGCATAAGATCAGTTGGATCTTTGAACTGGATTCTGAAAGCGAAGGCATATGATGACTCTCCGCTAAACCCAAGCACACACACACACACACCCTACTAATACATTGAGGTTGACTACTTCTGGGTCAACATTTAGGGGGAACCAGGATGGTTTTTGAATCGCTTGCACTCCTGACCACCCTGTTCACTTTGCCAAGGGACGTCTGGAAGGCTTTGATCGCCAGCCTCGCGAAGAGCAACTCACAGGGCACGATTTTTTCGCCAGGCGGGGCGATCCATGTGCGTTGCGCCCTAAGGTTTTCAATGAGTTTTGGGCCCTGAAGTTGGGTTGCTTCCAAGGGCTTTTGAGGGGTCTGAGTTTTTCATTGGAAGGCCCGCAAACCCGCTCGTGAGCCTGGTGGTTCGGCGATCTCTTGGCAAAACATCGACGTTTATTAGGGTTCGATGGCTCTTGGACTGACCGGTTGCTTTCCAAGGGCGCTTTAGGAACTGGTCGCGATTCGGGTTCTTCCTTGAAACGCCCGTTGGAGGGGTCTGCCTTGGGTCAAAAACGGCCATGTCCCTTAGAGGACATGTCGCAAATTCCTCCAACTGCTGCAAAATCCTGCCTGGAAGGGCCCGCCTGTACGCGTCTGGACCCTCCCCTTACATACTTCAAAGGTTGATCCCCCCTCTTTCAATCGGTCAAGAGATAAGTCAATGGCTTCCCTGTCGTTGGTTGGGAGTTCCGCGGTTTGGAGCCCGCTGGTTCGGAGGTGTGGAGGTTGGGTGGTTTTCCATTTACAAGAACCAAGGAGTTCAAATCCCTGAACCGCCAACCCAAACCTCCAACCAATTGAGGGTTACAGATTTTTGTGTTTTAATACTTTTAAAGGGATCCTGGAAAAGAATGGGGGAATCTCAGCTCGGAACGGCATGCACGTTCGGGGTTCCGTGAGTGTACGTCACAGCTGATTTTAGCATTGATATTGACACTTTGGCCAAAGGTTGCCAAAAGCAGTCCGAACTTACTTACCACTAATGGTGACCTCTGAATACTAGACCCATAGGGAAGCGTTCCCTCCAACAGCGATGAATCCCCGCTTTCAGTGGGGCAACCCCCGATCTACATCAACCAGAGGGTTCCCCTTCCGGTGTTACCACCACAAATTTTATTTAAAAGGGGGCCCTCGTTCGGACCGTGTCCCATACCGAGAATCGTGACAAGTTCGACGGGGTGCCCAGTAAACTCATCTTGCCAAACTAGAAATGAGACTCCCATCGAGCCCAACCTGAAAGGCTGGCTAGCGTCATAACGTGGCGATGCAACGCCCGAGTCAGAACACCGGTCAGTGAACAAAAACTGATCAAACAGTACACCGCAAAGTGAAGCCGCCTGAAAAACAGGCCACACACACATGCACAGTGTATGCACTGCCCTCCTCAAATTGCCTGCCATCAGCATTCACCCTTGTTTGGTGATGTTGGATGCTCCGCCCTGTAAAACTGACCATGCCATGCCATAGACTCAGTGCTATACCGATTGAAAAGCCATAGCAAAGCCAGTGCAGCTTAGAGCGACATTCCTGGGGCCATTGAGGACCGAGGCTTTCAGGGCCATGGCTCCCCGATTTGGTCACGTCACCCGGCTCGCGCCTCGGTCGCCTCGGTCGCCTCGATCGCCTCGGTCGCCTCGGTCGCCTCGGTCGCCCCTCTCGCGCCAACCTATCGGAGCAACAAAGCGCGGAGCGCATCCGGGTGCACAAATCTGCAAACTTGCTGATTCCCATGACATTCTCAACTCAAAAAGGTTTTCTTGGTAACCCCGTCTTCCTAATGATGAGGTCCCCAAAGAACCTATACCTATCCAAACTCCACAAAGGTCCAGGTCCGGGAATACTTGAATGTAGAATAGGTCAAGTCTAAACCAACACTAAACTAGCGATGTTCCTGCGTGACTCCAACTCGAGTCGAATTAGGACCCCCCCGAACCAACCTGCCTGCTGACACTATGTCCCCCAGTAGTGCCCTTTTACCCTTTTTTGGGGCAGGGTTTCCCTACTAAAATAGACTACAGAAAAAAGGGGTACCCTTATTCTAACCTCTCTACTGGAGGACCTAGCCTATATAGCCTATACCACACTCCGACTAGCACCGAAGCCTATTGAACTTTGGCTTAAACATACAGGACCCATTGAAGGGGGTTGCAAGGGGGGGGGGACCTCTGGTTTTGGTCCTCCAGTAGAGAGGTTAGAATACCCTTTTTCTGTAGTCTATTCTAGTAGGTGAACCCTCCCAACCAAAAAAGGCTTCAAAAAGGGCACCAATTTCTGGGGGACCTACTCGAACATAGAAACCGAAAACACGAGGAGTCCTCATGGCTTTGATGCCGTGGCCTGGAACCTGATTTCTCCTTTGGCTTATCAACTGAGTGGTGTCTTGTTTTGGGTGGATCCCTTGGTGGCTTTCCTCGTGGTTCCCTTTAAAACCAAAGGCAAAACCACCAAGAAAGGGGTACCCTCAAAAAACACACACACCCAAATACCTTTTCACTCTAGGCAACTTTGGCAAGCCATGCAAAACTTGCCCGCGTCATGACCAAATGCACATCCAAAGCCTCCAATGGCGAACCCAGAGCGACCAATTGTTTGAGGGGGCCCGTGCAAACAAGCAGTTGTGAGGGTCCAAAAACGATCGAGACATTTTGGGTGCACGTAAACATACATGGTTACGTGCAAAGGGCGATGGCTGGGGTCCTATGAATAACCTGATGGAACATGTAGGGAACAATTCGTACCCCCGCAGCCAAACCCATTTTTGTAAGGGTAGGATGTTGAATGATGTCAGCCCCTATCAAAAAAAAGAGGTACTTAGCCGCACAAACTGCGGGATCTTGCTACGATACCCCGAACAAAAAGGCAAACATTTGGAGGTCTGGACACTCCCCGTTGGACATGTTCCCCCTGGCCTCTCTCCTGGCGAGGATGGACACGGATGAATACCTCCCCATTCTCTTCCTCCTTGGCTGATCCGCAAATTCCCATAACTCGAGAACCTGAAGTTCGAGATCGCAGCCGACATCGGAGTGATCTCGTTTTCCCCAAGAAATGGCAAGCTCGCCGCACAACTCGCTGATATATACATGTGCAGAATATATCCCGAAGGGTCCCGATTGTTTTTGGGCCCTCCAAACTGGTGGTGCTTGAAGGGCCCCTGAAAGGTCGGGGGGTCATGACCCTGCAGGGATACATAGATAGGGTCCTGCGGCCTGTGGTCCCGCACACGCCGACCTGTTTCGGGTCTCGTTTAAGCGACTGTTAAGCCCAATATCCGTCGATCAGACCAGGGAGGGAGGTCCGTTTCGTCGAGAAGGATCAGAACAAAACACGTGAGGCTGGCCCTTCGGCTTAGCTGACTGACACACACACACACACACGACAAAGTGAAAGGGTGTTTCATCATCCCAGTGACTTAATTTCCCTGATAAGACAAAGAAACTGACCTTACATGCCAAAAGGCAAAAGGTTGGTCACACTCCCTCCTGATACCAACTCTTGTTCTTTGCAAGGTTCAAAACTATAGGTTTTCCACTTTTAGTCATCAGGTGGGCCGCTGAGCCCTGCGTTTCAAACCACAAAACCAATGGTTGCGGTAGCCACCATTCTTGACCCGAACCCGGCATTTCATCCAACTTGGGCCCTTTCCGTTCCTTTTGGCGGGAATCGGTCGGAGTCTGGGATAGGCCGGCGTTTGGGAGTATCCTACCCTGGTCGATAGGGTCTGTGCCAAGGATCCATGGTGTACCTTAGCTTCTGCTCCCTCTCATCTTGCCACATGTGCTTCGTCACGGCCTCGCACACGTCCTTCCTGCTCAGACCTGGCAAGAAAACGAGCGCCAGATGAGAGGTTGACTTTGGTCTCTAACCTTGCTCGCGTCGACCTCGGATTAACCAATTTGCTGTTCACAGGGGCGGCCGCTGTTAGTTGGGATTCTTCACTTTTGGAGGGAACACTCCCCCAATGAATAAAAGGACAGGTTTAAACGAATCCGGAGTCAACATGACGAAGGTTCACATGGGGTCGGGACAAGCAAATCAACCCAGGTAGAGCCAGGGCTTTGACAAACCCAACTGCTGGCTTCAGCTTCAAGACGGCAAAACATCGTACAGGGCATCTCAATGGGCCACCGGACCCTTAGGGCTGGTACATGATGGCTTCCCCTTACCTGCAAAAATGGCCCTTGTGCCCTTGTCGAGGTTTCGGGAGGACACCCTAAAAAGAGCGGGTGCCAGTAGGGTGGCTTTTGCGCTTGAAGCTCGCCCTCCCACGTTTGGGATATTTTGACCGCCCTCAAATTGGTTGAGGACCTTCTGGACCTAGACCTGGCATTTCCCACCCAACAACGGCTGTTGCAACAGCTTGCTTGGGGTTGGCGGGGGGTCTGTTGTTGTTGCTATTTGATTTCAATAAGAGAGCGTGCCAACAACAAAATCGAATGGGAAAACACTTCTCTGGATCTTAGATCTCCCGCCGGATCAGCAAGGTGGTGTTCTGCACCGAAATCTTTCACGCAACCCGCAATCACAGGCAACTCAGCCATCCAAGAAATGACCCCTGTAGTTCTCAGAGGCTTGAAAAGATTGAAAACGGTGAAGTTACCCAAAAATGCCCCATGGAAGCGAATCCGGCGTGGCGCTTTCGTTTTTCTGCATGCTCTGGCAGCCCAGTTGGGCCAAGGTTCTGGTTTGGCTGGGCCTCTGCCCAGACCCAAGTCCTTTTGGATCCTCTCAATTGCCCTTGAGGATGAATTGCCCATGGAGATAACTGGGTCAACTGCGGGTAGTCTCCTTACGGTTATGACCTACTTAAACGATTACCCAACATAGCCCATTCAACCCCTGGACACTGGAGAAAATATGATCCTTGCACTCTGGGGGTTGAACTCAAGCGGTGCGAACACCCGGCTGTAATGTCGACCCCATATAAATCAACCCCCGTTTACCCTCCAAAAGCAGTCTGATTCCAACCACTAAACCGAGAAATGGGGAGAGCAGGGGAGGAGGAGAGGAGGAGAGGAGAGGAGGAGAGGAGGAGAGGAGGAGAGGAGGAGAGGAGAGGAGGAGAGGAGTAAAAAAGAAAAGGAGAAGAGGAGAAGAGGAGAGGAGGAGAGGAGGAGAGGAGGAGAGGAGGAGAGGAGGAGAGGAGGAGAGGAGGAGAGGAGGAGAGGAGGAGAGGAGGAGAGGAGGGGAGGAGGAGAGGAGGAGATGAGGAGAGGAGGAGAGGAGGAGAGGAGGAGAGGAGGAGAGGAGGGCAAAGCAGCCGTGGCGCCTCGCTCCTGTGCCCAGGAAGTCATCAAGGAATCCAAGGAGAGCCTCCCATTCTCGTCCACCACCAGGCCCTCCGGGCGGTTGCGCCTCATTCCAATGGCTCCGACCCGATCAACGGGTTGCGGGGAAAAACCGACAAGTTGAGAAACCACAGACACCAAAGTCATTGGGTGTGTCATTTCTTGAGGGTAACCCATCTGAAACAACAATCGAAGGGTCATGACCCCGTTGGACCCAATGCAGACCCCACTTCGGGGCGCTCCCCAGCAATTCCTCTTGGCCCTCGACAACAATCCGGAGTACGGCACCTCAGGAAGCCGAAGAAAGCAAGTGTGTGGATGCGAGCTCCGTCGAATTTCCACCGGAAGTGTCATACGAGCTCCATGGGGATTCCCTTCTGTCAACAATATGATCATTCTCAGACCATTTTGAAAAGGCCCGTAAACACAGGCCACGACAGTCGATTGGACAAAGCTCTACAGACCAGGTCATTGTCCCAATGCAAGGGGTGAAGGAAGTACTAGTACAATATAGTATGGTCCTATACAGACCATTGTGGCTAAATTGAGTGTTATGGTACCCCAAACCCCAAACCCACCTTGCCAATTGTTTAGCCCCTTATATTACTTGTTGATTTCGTGGTAGGGGGCCAGCTGAATAGTCCTTTAGCGGCTTCCGTCAACCGACCAAAAGGCCTAAGTTCTTCCCCAGAATTAGCTCCCCTTTTTGTTGTTTTTTGATTTTTTTGGGTCCCTTTGTTTTCCACTAGCCAGGCAAAAATACTGTTTTTGCTGGGGTCCTAATTCCAGCCTAGATTTGTTGGACACCTTCCCCTGCGAGGTTGCTTTGGGTTGGTATTGCGGAAGACGCATGAGCCAGGGTGCGAACCTTCAAAAGCGATCCTACTGCATGGCTTCGAGCTGCGGACCCTGTTCCCAACACCATTCTCTTTAGGGCATGATGACAAAATGTTGGTTGCCCCTGACTAAAGAAGGAGGTGCTTGCCGTGGAAAATCGGGTTCTGCAAAAACACCCTGAAGCAAGCGGCGATTTGGAGTAAGGGGTTTTCGTAGGACCTTGCAAAGACTTCGACGGGTCTCGCCCATGCGCCTCCACACAACCCATGCTGAGCACATTCGTCCCAAAATGCTGTGGACAAAATCAGCTTCTCAACAGTTGGGATGGATGAAACCCTATGGGTGGGAAGTCTAATTGGGGAGCTTTGGTGCGCATCAGAATTCGGCAAGGATCTATGTCCAGCCACGTATGAGGTGGTTCCAACTCCTAAAAATAGTTTTGGTTGCCTCAAAAGGGATTCGCCTTTTTGAGGACCCACGATGCTGAGGGTCATGGAAAAGCCAGTTGTTGCCTTGCCGGCAAGCGCGCTTTGTCGTGACAGGCCGAGTCTCGGATAGCGCGCCATGGCGCAGAGCGCCTAAGAGTCCGAAACGGATGTGGGTCCATGCAAGCGGCTTCCAAAAACTCATCGCACCCCCAGATCTCGGATTTCCTCCAACTAGTGGTCTGTAAAAGAAGCAGCGCTTGAAATTACCGGAAAAACGGGTGGTTTACGGAAAACCTAGGTCCTAACAAACATATTTCAAGAACCCCTCAAAATGGTTTCCACTTTGAAGGGCCCAGTACCTTTAAAATCGCTACCACCTCCAACCTCCACTTGTTTTTGTCATGACATGGGAACGTTGGATGGATCCTTCCTCGGGCCACGATTTGAGGTGCCCATTGTGCTTCTCTTCCAATAAAGGCATTGGGTCTGCAGTGGGGCTTCTCTTTCAATTTGAGGTCTGCATTGGATCAAAGGGGTCATGACCGTCATGACCCTCAGGACCACCCTACGACTGCCCTTCCAACACTCAAGCGCTGTCTAAAAGCCGTTTGTTGTTTGTGAAATTCATTTTGTTGGGAGGGGGGGCATGGGTAGCAAATCCGGTTGGATAACGCCGAAGTCAACATTCTCGCAGATCCAATCCACCACCACCAAAACAATGGGGGGCAAATGCAACCACCGTGGATTGCCTAAGGAGTTTCACCATCGCTAATTGGGCCCTTGCTATTCTTGTAACGGGTTGAGCCCTAGGGATTCGGTGTGACAAACGAAACCGGACAACTTGGTCAACGTTCAAATCCGAACCTATAGGCTTAATTCAAGTCTTTCTTTGTTCATCATTTTAGCCAACGCTAAGTGTTCTCAGGGGCCTCTTTTCGGAATCGGTCACATGCGAATCGGGTTCTTCATCGCAGAGCCTCATTTAGAGGGGGTCTGCATTGGGTCCAAAGGGGTCTGGGGACGCGGGAAGAGCAAGGACGAGGCCATGACTACAAATGCACCAAAAAGAAGACACCAAAAGCACAACAGGTCGGCTTTGGGCTGAGTCTACGATGGTTCCAAATGCAGATCCAATGGACAGTGGGCGATTTCCGGCGACGCCAATGTCTCCGCCAAGCCGCCGAAGAGATCTTCCTGCTGTCGAATTTCCTGGGGGAGCGGCTGCGCTCGCCCTCGCGCCGGCGCGAGCCATAGCCGTCCTCAGAGGTGGGACATCGATTGGCCGACCCGGTGCATCTTAATTGGTACCCTCAAGGTCCAATTCGATTGGTTTTGGGCCGTCAGAATAGGATGCTCCAAGTCCCTTCAATTGGTTTTGGGCCCTCAAACTGGGATGCTTTGCCAAGGAAGAATAGGTCGCTATGGGTTCTCTATTGGAGGGTCTGTTGGAGGGGTTTGCATTGATGACCCGTAGAGCACTATAGTTTGGCCTCTGTGGTTTGGGGCTCGCCTCCAATTCACTCATACTTGGTGGCTGGGATCTTTGGTTTGGACATTTCGGGGTACCTTCCCCATTCAAAATTTGGCTTCAAAAGGACCTGGAGTTCATATCCCAACAATCCAAACCACCAATTACGGGCAAACTGAATAGTAGGTAGCTAGGGGAAGCCATCATGTGCAGCGGAAACCCGGTGCCTGCTTTCAGGGCCACCTCCCGAGAAGCTCGCTTCAATCTCATGTGTTTGTCTCCAAAAACACAAGGTGTCTTTGTTTGAATGCCCTTGAAAACCACGGCAAAAAAAATGAGAAAGGGACGTCATGCGGGCTTTTGTTTTTCAGTGTTTTTGAAAACGCTGAAATTTCAGACATTTGATGCAAATTCTCAAGAATCTATGATGCACACGGATTTGTTAGTTGGTTAGTTGCATTTTTCTTGACCCTCCTTGTCCAATAGATGGGAACGTATGATAGGTTCCGAACGAATTAGACATGGGCCGAGTCTGCGGGGTCCAGGCCGGGCGTCCCGGACTCAAAAATATTCCCTCAAAGGAAGACACTCTCTCATGCCGCGGGGAGAAAAAGGCGTCGGCTTTGGGTAGACGCGCACCCATCGCCAAGCTTCGGCGCGCCACGCCATCGGCTCGGCTTTGTGACTTCTTGATCGGCTTAGGCAATTAGCCGCGGAAGGCCGGTTGCAACTGAACCTGAAGCCACGGAAGAAATGCAGATATTCTCAGCAGATGCTCTCAGCTGATGTTTTCTGTTCTTCGATCGCTTGGAGCAAATGGCGGCAACACATGCCCGTGGATACGAAATGCGCGCCAGTTTTGCCCATTGAGCGCATGGTGGAACTGGGACATCAATCCAGAATCAGCCCCCCGCCCCACAACCACTACCCTCACGGGCACAAATGTATCCGCTGCAAAACCACTACATGTTATTCTAAAAATCAGGTAAATGTGGATCTTATTCTTCCCCTTCAAAATGTTTCCCCTTCAAAAGTGTCCCCTTCAAAATGTTTGACCTAGCCTGGTGTTCCTTTCGGTGTCCCTTTGAAGCCATGCCAAATGGGGATGGAAACCAACTCCAAGACAACCCACGCATTGTCAACATTGGATTCATGAACCAGCGGACTTGGGGGGGGGGGAGGGGGGGGGGGTCCACGGCCTGGAACATATATATGTGTGTTTTCATTGTTTTCCCCACAACAGGTTGGTGGACCTACAACCCCAGCTAAATGATGTCCACCAAAGAGACCCCAACGACTCACGCTCAAATGGAACTCCACCTCGTCGTCCGTGAGGTTCATGTTCCGCAAATCCAGCGCGACGCAGTCCTCCTTCGGCCACCTGGGCTTTGGACACGTATCAGTGGCCGGGTTCTCTGTGGGGGGTTTGTCGCAAAAAGGCCCACAGCTCCCGTTGTGGCGCTTGAAGGCAAATATTCAGCTTCCCTCAACAAGAATTGGTGGTTTTGGATTGGAGGTTTGGATTTGAAGCCCTCTTTCTTGTAGAGGGTAAATGGGACACTACCCTTAACCATCAAACCACCAATCCAAACCACAAATGAATGGAGAAATCATGAAAGGCAAATGCTGCCTTCAATGCCTGTGATGTTTCATAGTATCTCCGTTTTGTCCAAAGAACTCAGAAATAACAGGTGATTGCCGCTACCTTGACTAAACATAAAAAATGCATGGTTTCGCCCCATAAAGATCATGACCCCTGCAATGCAGACTGTATAAGCAACCCTCCAATGGAGAACCCCGACCTCTCAAGGGCCATTAAAAAAAGAAGTTGGGAGGGACCAAACAATCGGGTTTTTTAGGGCTGTTTTTGTTGGTATCCTCTGCTATAGGAGGTGGTTTGGCTTAATCTCCCGAACATCGAGTCGGCTAGACCCTGGTTCCCCATCCCCGGAAAAAAAATAGGCACCCCAGCTCATCATCTCCGGTGGGAGGCACTGGCAGCAGGCACCTCGGAATGGAGGGAGAATCCTCGAAACAGGACCTTGCAGTGAAGGGACTTTATTAGGACTGGTGGCGCGAAAAGGATGCCTTTCACCAACCCTGAGGGTCCGAATCGATTGTTTTTGGGCCCTAACTTGTTTTCAAGGGTTGAGGAATTTGGTCGCGATTCGGATTCTCCGTTGGAGGGCCCTGAACCCGCCTGGCGAGAAGTGTCCAAAGATCTGATGTACTGTGAAGCCATTTTCACCCCAGCCTCACCAATCGGAGCCGTTTTGGTGACGCGAAGGGACCCGACTCAGGACCTTTTGCCAAAACAATTTGACGACAAAAGGATGAGGGGGTAAGAACTCCTTGGGGTTCTCCAACAAGGAATTCACTGACTCACACATGGACCGCGTCCCGTTCAGAGGAGTCGACTGTACGAGCGTCTGGGAAGACTTTCTCAATGCAAACAAATCGGGGCTTTGACGCTCAGCACGATCCCTCTGAATCTTCGAGCCAGGCCTGGCCTTTTGCCACCTGCAGTTAAAGGGTGTTTCAGGACCCCCTACTTCCCAACCCCCACCCCCAATACTGCCAATTCAATTTCCTTCTCCACCAAAGTAACGTTGTTGCGATTAGAGACAAAGGGCATCATGTCAGCTGACTAAAAAAGGAGGTATCAACACCATGATGCCCCCGTGTAGCAAGCCTTTTGAGAAGACCCAAGCAAGAGGGATAATCACTACTCTAAGCATCAAACAGGCCTTCAAAATGGCATCTGCGGTGAGGCAGCCACAAAAACAAACATCCCATGGAGGTCCTAGAACCCCATCCAATGGAAGTCCCTTGCTGCCGCTTTGCGGGGTTACGAGTTCAGCAGTTTCATCTAAATTGGGTTTTGTTGGGCGGCCATCCTTTTGGAATCGGTTGAAGCATTGGACCCTCCATTGAAAAGGTCGAACCGGACCTCCATTGGAAGGTGCTGTTGCCTCAAAACGGATTCGCCCTTCTTGATGCCTAGGCTGCAAAGCGCCTTTTCTTCTGACGCCCCAAAACCATGGTCCTCCAAATGTCGAACCCATAGCCCATGGCGACCAATTCCTCCGGCGCCCGGAAAAAAAACCGCTGGACTCGGAGTTTTGACTCGGATGTTCAGTGACCCTGAAAAGGATTGGAGCCCTTTTTGGGGAAGACCATTTGTCGTGGGCACCAAAAAAAAGGGAAAAGGAATTGGTGCCACTGAACAACTGAGTGAGGGTCATGACCCCTCCAAGGCAGACTTCATTGTTCACGTCTCTGGCCCCCCTGCCCAGATCTCCCAACTCCAGGATTGAGGCCGAACATCCCCGGCTGAGGCGTTGGCTTGGGCGCCTGGGGGATCCTCTTCCGCTTCGCCGCCATGGCGGCGTACACCGCCGACACGTCCCGGCCCTCCTGACGAAAGCGCGAAACGAAACGGACCCCAGGCGCATAGGTGTCCGTTTAGGGAAATAGATGGGTTTCTTTGGTACCTAGAGTCTCCATGACCCCTGGAAAAGGGGTCATGACCCCTTAATTTTGGGCAATGCCCCCTTTTTTTAAGGTCATGGAGAGTCTGGGCAGATGAGTAAACCACCAGGGAAACCAGGAATCGCCATCGATTTGTCTAGCAAAACAACCAAAAAGGACACCTATGACCAGGCGCCTTATGGAAGATTCGAAGCGCCACCAACTGTGAAGGGCAAGAAAAAGAACGGTCAGCCAGTTTTGAAAACAAACGCAGTCGGGAGTGAAGGGGTTCCATGATGCCTTGGCAGTAGTCACAAGGCTTCATTCCTCAGGGCAGAAAAATGTCCATCCACATTCAGGGCATGATTTTGTCCATCGGAGTGGCACGAGCGTAGAACATTGGTAACCCTCCAATGACTGCATTTTTCTCGGTCCCTCCACCTGAACTGTTCAACACGCAGGGGACGCTGAGAATATCTGCAGGTTCATCACCCCAACCCTTCAAAAGCAGCTAACCATGTTTGAGCACCCCAAAAACCCGTCGAATCGAAACCTTATGCAAGTTAGCTCCTCTTTCATACGTCGACCAAAAGACAAGAAGCATTCTGCCCTAATTAAGCATGAAGGGGTCGAACCGCTCCATTGGAATGTTTTGCTTGCCTCAAGAAGCGACTTGTCGGAGGACCCGCTTCATGCTTCGATGCTTAGGGTGAGAACCACAACAGAAAAGGAGACACGGAATACGTCTTGACCTGACAAAAGGAAACACAGGCCGTGCATCCTCCTGTTCTTCCCGCTCAGCCTTGGAATGGGAGGCTTTCACCATCAGGAACCACTACCTTCAGCTAGGGTTTTGAGGGCCCGTTTGATTCAGGTAGCCATGTCCACATAGGTAAACCACTGGCGAAGGGTCACCTCTTGTGGCGAACAGCCTGGGATCCTTTGCGTAATACTCACGGCCGAAAGCAGGCTAACACATGGCTAACACCAGTTACCCCTCTTGAATCTCCAAGGGGAATTGTCCATCTGGGATGACTTGGGGTAATGGAAACTCAAAAGCTCGACGAGGACTCGGCTCGCCTCAGAGCCCCGTGGGGGGTTCTTCATCTGCGGCCCGCGCCTAGCAGTCTCGAAGAATCGACTACGGAGGACCCGAATCGATCGACCTTCAAGCTCAACACCATGACCCTAGGGTCCCAACTCTTTTGAGCCCTCAAAGCAGCAGCTTGCTTTCAAGAACCACGAAGAAGAAAGCGGTCGCGCTTCGGGTTCTGCATGGAGCCCAAGTGGGGTCTGAATTGACGAACCATCTAGCGCGTCACCCGCTGCCCAAGGGCTCAGGGCTGGCCGGGCCGTCAGAAAGCCTCGCTATTTGTGGTCCCTGTGTCCGACGAGCGTCTGGGAAATTAGACTTTCATGGCTCACGCCACATGCAGACCCCTGGACTTTAGGCTTTCTTGGCTTGGATAATTCTAGTGGTAAATAAACAGAATAGAAATTTTTGGCCAGTCCGCTCAGGAAGTCAGTACAGAAAAGAATTGCTTACCCTGCTCCCTTGCGCCTCTGTAGCTGTGGAAGCCGATCTGTCGAGTACTCGGCCTGAATGCGACTGACCCCGCGCCTGTGTCCAAGGTCGAACTCTGGCAATTCGAACAATTCCCTCAATATTGCAAGTGAACCTTGGGTGTCCAACTGAGAGACCTGCACAGAGATTTGTGTCGCGGGCTCTCATGTAAGGGATCCACAAGCCAAGGGTCGTATTGCAGCACCCGGGATCACATTTCCCTTTGGGATAGGTGTTTGAACCGACCACTTTGCAAGCAGGTTATGACCTACAAGGAGACAAGCCCTAGTTGCCTCACTTTTATCCCTTTGAATAATTATCCCGAATGGGTCCGGTCCGGTCCAGTTGTTTTTGAGGGCCCGGGAATCGGACTTGGTTGCGACTCTGGGTTCTCCATATAGGGCCAAATCCTCCTCGCGTCTGCATTGGGTTGGAGGGGTCATGACCCAGAAAGGGCTTTCCCGAATAGAATGGGCATCTTTGTGGAGGCACCAACACCAACGGACGTTGCTTTCCCCCAAGGGAGGGTGATAATGTCCAGTGCTTCCAGGCAAGCCACTATAGGTATAACTAGCGGAAGCCATGTAAAACCTGGTAAACATATGCCTGTACCTGTAACTGGAAGCACTGGGTACTACAAGCCCTTTACGTCTAGAGCAAAACACATGCGGCCCGATCTCGCCTTCACGGCTCCATCAGTCCCGTTCAGCTGCCTCCGGCGAAATGACTTCGGCTTCGGATTTTTGCGAGTCCTTCGGAGGGTTCTGTTAACCCCAAGGTGATTCCATGTCCCTGTAGAGATTCATAGACTCCGGCAATTAACCAAGAGAACCATCCAAACACTGACCCTTTGTGGGGAACTGGGATCAGGGCAAGAATCCTGGGACCTCAAATGGGGTCGCCCCAAAACCACCTGCAGAAACGAGACACAATCATCTCAATCAGCTACAGGTGATGTTCATGGCACAAACCCTGGGAGCGAATGGGGGGGGGGGAGATACCAAACATGTATGCTTCAAGGGGGCCCCACAAAAAGACGGCTGAGGAAAGAGTGGGCGCTTGTGCAGCGATTTGTGCTTTCCCAAGCCCGTCGTGTTTGGGAAACAAACAATTCCTTCCAAATCGTAAATCAGCCAATTCCTTGCAGAATCGGTTATGCCCCCTCCAATGTGGACGTTACAAGGCGCCCTGCATGAAGAAGCCATAGCGACCAATTCCTCAAGTTGGACCTCAACAAAATAGCCCATGCAACCCAACAGGGTTCCAGGGCTCCAGACGGTTCCCGTCTCGCCGGAGGGGCAAATTAATTACCGCCCCCTGGCTTAGAGATAGAAACTCAACAGGCGGTTGCTGTTGGAAACAACATTTCTCGAGGAACCCAACAACACTGCGACCATGCTATGCCAGTACAGCCAGAATGACTCATGAGCGAACAAACACACACACAAAGAAACAAAGAAACAAACATCAAGAAAGACATCAAGGAAGACGGAAAAAAAGACAACGGTAAGCCACAAACAGACAGACAGACAGACAGACAGACAAACAAACAAACAAACAAACAGACAGACACACAAACAAACAAACACAAACGAAGCACACAACTAATTCAACTAAACACAAGCAAGCAAGCAAGCAAGCAAGCACGCAAGCAAGCATGCAAGCATGCAAGCAAGCCAGCCAGCAAGCAGGCAAGCAGGCAAGCAGGCAAGCAGGCAAGCAAAATAGCAAACGAGCAAGCAAGCAAACGAGCAAGCCAGCAAACGAGCAAGCAAGCAAACGAGCAAGCAAGCAAACGAGCAAGCAAGCAAACGAGCAAGCAAGCAAACGAGCAAGCAAGCAAACGAGCAAGCAAGCAAACGCAAGCAAGCGCAAGCAAGCGCAAGCAAGCGCAAGCAAGCGCAAGCAAGCAGGCACAGGCAAGCAGGCAAGCAAGACCACCCACAAGCCAACGACCCTTCATCCTACAAACCAAACAACCCAGCCACGCAAACAAGAACATAATGAAACCCACACACACACACCACACACACACACACAAAGAAGAACAAGCAAACAAAGACGAGACAATTCGAAACCAGACAACACACAACAAACCAAACAACCGAAACCACTGCAGACGTGCTTTCGTGTTGACTGGAACCATTTGACTTGGGGCGGCAGCGCCTTGCGGTAGTAAGGCTCCGCTGGTCATCATAAGGATAAACCGGTGCTACATTTGCCACCCAACCCTGACCTACCCCAAGCATCAGCCAGGACCTCCCCCCCTTTCAGTTGGAAAAGCGCGCCTGTTTGATGCTTGGAGCAGGGCTCTCAGCTTCCAAAAGGAAGATCCAGCTTACGCAAAGGCTGGTGTTCGATCTTTTTGAGACGCTCAAAAAAGAATCGTTTCAAGGTCAATTTGCTGGTTCTCCCAAAGGTGCCTTAGGGGGTCAGGAAGATGGTCTGAGCCAACCGCCCTGTTTCAAAACTCTTAGGCGCTCATTGTTTAAACATCCTCCTTTTGGTGTCCCTTTTAAGGTAGCCCCTTAGGCTCGCGAGTGCTGTCGCAAAGATTGAAGGGTCGGGGTTCTCTGTTGAAGATGGTAGGGTCCGGGTTCATTGGCCTGCTGAAACAAATGCTTGCCCCGTTCTCGTCAGAAACATAGAAACAAGCAGGACATTCCCAAAACTCGCCCAACAGTCCAATCACTCCACCAAAAACAACCACAACTGCGGGTTTCCGCTGTTGCCCTGTCAAACTTCCTGGCTACCCTTTCGGACTTCTTCGGCATCGATCCTGATGTAGCGCCGGATCCCCTGGATGCCGTCCCGCGTGCACATGTCGTCCAGCTTCGTGTCCTTGGGAAACCACATCCCACAATGTGGCCTCCCCCGAATTGGTGAGCCGAGTCGGTGGTTTGGACGTTCGGGGCGACGGTCCCCATTTGGCTTCAAAAGAACTGGGGATCACATCCCAAAACGCCAATCCAAACCACCAAGTAACAGGTAGCTGAAATCAGCCTGCCTCAAGAAGGGTGGTTTGGCGCCGAATCGGGGGTTTGGTGGTGGTTAAGAACCAGCGGTTCAAATCCGACTCCAAACCAGCAATCCTGGGTTCTTCACGGAAAATAATAGATACCAGCTACAGGTGATTGTTGTTTTGTGCATACTCTTCAGGAAAAAAAAATAGAAACGCTAAAGGATATTCCACTGGGAATTCTTTCTACAGGCCAAAGACCCGCCAGTAGATTTCCTGTCTGAAGAAAAGTGCTTTTGCGCAGAAAACCAAACATATTTACAAGAGCGGCCTTACGAGGAACCCACAAGCACCTGCTTTTAGGGCGGGGGGGGGGGCCGCGGGGGGACCACTCTAGGGTTCCAGGAGCATCCTGGCACGTGCCGTTTTCGTTCGGGCAAAAAAGGAAGTGGAATCGCTGGCCACGAATTTGGTCCCCCTTTTTTCGGGTCGCAAGTTCTTCTTTGATCCGATCGCATTGCAACCACGCGCAGCCTTTTGCACGAGGGCGCATGTCGCGTGCTCTTGGGGAAGCCCTGCGAACATTCCGCCGGAGATCCCAAACTGCCGGACAGCACTCTGATTCCTTCTGAAAGGTGGCCCAAAAGGTACCCTCAAAAACAGACACACCCACATTGACCACTAAGTGCGCAGTGGGCCTCCTGCTGGCCTAAGGGAAATAAGAAAGCCAGGCCGCCCCGAAACCACTTTCAGTCGTATGAGTACCCCTTGGAGTGCAAAGGAAACCAAAAGGACACCCATGTTGGCAGTCCCCAAATTTTGAGACAAAAGCATGTAGAGCATAAGGTGAAAAGATTGCAGCCTCGTGACTCTCAGAACCAAAAACCAGCCGCAAGTTCTGAAGTCCCGTATCTGCAGTCCGGGGCGGGGGAAACACCCGGTTTGTCTTCAAACCTTTGTTTCCCAAAGGAGCCCGATCGCATGTTGTGAAAAACTCACTGCATGTTTGAGGTTAGGGGGTCCGGACCTTTGACTGCGCCCAGGGATTTCATGCATCACCAAGCCCAGGTTCTTCCACATACCCGAAACAGCACTGGCAGATTAGTGGCCTTTGAGGTTTGGGGTCCAAATCCTGGCGCTTTGGCTCTAAAGCCCTTGAGGTCGGCCCCAAACCCTGGAAATCTCCGGATTTCGGAGCTTGATCCAGAAGCTTCGAGGTTCCGAACCCTGGAACTCCGGAGCTTCGAGGTTCCCGGAACTTCGGAGTTTCGAGGTTCCCTGGAATTCCGGAGATGGGGTACCTGGGGCTTTCCCTGGGGACTGGTACGGGGTACCTTTTATCTGTGGGGTACCAAGCGCCACCGCCGATCCGCCGATTCGAGCGCCCGGCGATGCGCCGCTGTCTCCGTGGCGCGCTGCTGCCTGCGGGGCGCCGTCGAGCGTCGGGTGCCCACTTTGTATTTGAAGGTTCTCCAATTGTTGAACAAGGATCATATGTTTTATTGTGTATGTACACATATTATACATGTGTGTAAATAAATATACATTTAAACAAATACGGGGTGCAAGCCTTTTTGAGGCTCGCTGCGCCTTGTGGGGTTGGAAACAAAGGTCTGTGGAAACGCCTAAACTAACTAAGTACTATCATTCGCCAACATGAATCCAGAGATCCCCGAAGCCAGGAACCGTTATGGTGGGTGAGTTTGCTATACTCCCCAGATGAACGTAGAATCCGGGTTCCATGCTACTTTGCTGAGGAATACTTTGTGGTGCCTCAGCTTCTGATCCAGAACCATCACTCAGTGCCCAACCTCTTGTCATGCACACCTTCAAGCGAACACTATGGAGAAACGGGGCCGGGTTGCCACGATTCACTGGGGCAAGGACGAGGGGCTATCCCCAACATCATAATTTACACTACAACAAGGGATCCAAAGGCGCAGGGGCTTGGAATCACTGGGCAAAAGGCGCAGTGAATTCCAAGAATCCCTGGGCCCCAAGCACCGGGACTTGGAGTCACTTGGCCAGATTGGCGCCTTGTCGCAGGAATTCGCAGGTGGCTTGGCACTTGATGCGGTGCTCACGGAGATTACCTCGAGCGAGGGCCGAACCTGTTACGATGCCCGCCTGTTGGATATTTTTCGAATACCCTGGTTTTCCATGGTAAATTCCTACCGTTTTAGTAAGACGTTCACATCATAGCCCAGAAAGGATTGGAAGCGTTCCAACGGGTTTGCTTCAAGCTGGGTGCAAAACAAGGAGTCAGGACAAAATATCATAGCCCGCTTTCATGCTGGGCATTGACCCCACCAATGGAGGGCCCAAAAACACTTCGGGATGGCTATTTGGCCCCAGCTTAAAAGGCTTGGCTACGGGTTCTTGCTTGGAGCTTTCGGCCCTGGTCCTCTCAAGTTTCCCATCCAAAGACGCCTCCCAAAACGGCACCGCCAACCCCCTCCCGGCTTCCTCCAAAGGCCTAGAGATATATCTCTCAAGAGCAGACATGTGGAACATGGAACTGGTACGAAAAATGATCCGCGGGATGCTCTCAGCAGTTCAAAGGCAATTCTCTGAACTGAATTGGGCAAGCGAAAAAGGGAGAATTGGCATGGCTTGAACAAAAACACGTGGTGCCCTAAACGGTTCCCGATATTGTTTCTTTTAGGGCCCTTAAGTCACTTTGGAGGGCCTAAAAGAGAGGGGTCTGCGTGAAAGTGCGCGAACACTCATCACTTCGCGTAGATGTGTTTTTTGTTGTTGGTTGTGATTGTTGTTTTCTTTTTTTGTTTTCTTCTTATTTTTTCCGCATGCACCTCAGCAGAATCCGCAGCTGTGACCCTAAGCCTGAGTGAAGAACAACCAGACCCAGCCGACTGACTGGATACCAAACCGCTGCAGCTGAGCGACTCTCCAAGCTATCCTCAGATGCGAGGGAAATGGAAACGGGACTTCGACTGCCGAGCCTGCATTTTGCGATTTTGTGGGATCCATTATGGGAACATGGCGAACTTCTGGCTCCAAAAACGCGTTTCCAACTGGACCTACGAAGGCATGGTTGGTTGGAATGTTGGCGTCATGTTGGCTATCAGACTGCAAAGCCCTGGGTCCTCCAACGCAGAACCCGAACTGTGACCAATCGAAACGACCTCGAGACCCCTGAAACAGTCATGATTCATGATATTAGATCCCCTCACAGGAAATGGAAGCCCGCTGGAGGTCAGACCTCTGATGTCTTGCTGAGAGGCCCTGACTTAACCTCATGGGAAGACGAAACCCATAGGCCCAACTTCTGAAAAAAGGTCAGTCTGCTATCGCAAATTGATCAACAACATATTTGAGTACCATTGTTCTTTCATGTGTTTCTTTCAAATCAACTGATCAATGCTGCTATCCCGCGCAAAAGCGTCCATTGAATTTGGTCCTGCGCAAAAGCGTGAATGTGGCAGAATGCAAAGTGGCCCGTGGACGTGCCAACCACACGGCCGAAGTTCGAGCATTCTACTTCGAGAGGATTGTGTCCACTGCGGAATCGTTTTACAACCGGAAACATCTCAGGTCTAGTGGGCATCTTTGAAGCGATGGCTAAACTGTCGGTAGGCCTCTTGAGGTTGAGACACGAGACTGTGCACGTTCAAACGTGAACAAATATCGCTGGCTGCATATCTGTGAGAAGTCAAAGGAAGTTTAGAAGGAACTTCCGCGTTACGACAACTCATTGAGAGCTAGCTCTCAGAGACAGATGACAAGAGAAGAATGAGTGCGCGGGAAAAATGAGCCCGCGCGCGCGGGAATAAAACAACCGCAGCCCTCCGCTTTGGGAGGCTCGAAAGCTAGCCTCGCGACGCCTGGAGCGCATTCGGAGCCGGGGCCATTGGCGCGGGCCCGAGCGCTTTTCGCAGCATGGGTTTGCGTGACAGGCGCGGCACTTTCGCAATGTCAGGCACAGATTTCGCGGCAGGCGCAACACTTGCGCAAGGTCCGGTACAAATGGCGTGGCAGCCGCGCACGGTGAGGTACAGATTGTGAGGCATGCGCAGCACTTTCCCAAGGTGAGGTATAGGTTGCGTGGCAGGCGCAACACTTTCGCACGGCCGATAGACGGGCAGATAGACAAATAGACAGATACACAGAAGAGAGAAAGAGAGATAGAAAGAAAGATAGATAGAGCCGATACCGTGGTGTTTCAAGATACCCTTAAAACGGAAGAAATTTTGAGTCGGGGGCCGGGGTACATCATCTCCTTGGTACCGACAAAGCGAATATGTATGAGGAATTCTTCATTGCGGGCACGGCCTCACCCGAATTCCTCAGGGGGGTGGGGGTTGATCAGAACTCTAAAAACGGCCTGTGTACTGACCCACACCCTGGGAACCCAAAACCTGCTTTGAAGTCGGGTTTCATACTCCGCCCCTCGGCTTGTCAACGGAGAAACCTACAAATACAATTACGGGTTGCAGTTGCTATCATGGCACATCTCGGATCAGAGCTCCATGTGAGCGCTCATGTGTTGAACCTTGTTGGGGAAATCAATTACCCGTAGGTTTAAGTCTACCTTGGGGTCAAGAAATGGAACTGTTCCGGTTTGGTTTACCGTCAGTGACTGCAAAGACGAGGCGCAGCAGTACAAAACCAGGGCACGCTTTGACCTGTCAAAGCTGGAGGTCACTGCATGCTTGGTTATCACCATGGATAGAAGTGGGTGAACTGATGATTAGTCCGCTCATAAGTCTGCACATTGCTGGATCTAACTTTGTATGCAAGGGTGAAGCTGTGCGCCTGTGAAAGCAGCTGGGAATTCACAGCAAAGACTATGCGCTATGCGGGGCTTTGCGAAAATATGGAGACTTCACTGACATGTGGTTTCCGTTTTGGTTTCACTTCTAAACCAAACTAAACCAGCCCTTTTTGCAGCCAGGTAGTTATCCACTCCGGAGAGGCGACCCAAAAGATTCCAGCTGTTGGGAAGAAAACGGTTCCCTCCGCACACATTTTACAAATTCATAGAGCTTTACGGGCTCGAGGCACCGAACCGGGGCACCAAAAAATGGGGCCTCAAATCGTTCACAATCACAATCTGGTCCAGAAGTCGCATGGCACATCACAGCGCTTTGAGCAATATGTCTGAGTTTCCCTTAGTAACCCTACCTTGCCTCTATCTGGGCTTTGCTATGTGGCTCAAATGGTAGACATGGCTCAAATGGTAGACAAAATCAGCGACCACAAATGGCTTGTACAGAGCCCCCGAGCTCCATGCACAATGCATACCCAACAATCATGATACCCCCTACTCCAAACATCCGCCCCTTACAGGATATATTGACAATGTATTGAGATATTATATTCATATATGTTGAAGAGCCTGGATCTCATCGCAATCAGGGGCTTACATGTTTTGACATCATATCCGAGAAAAATGGGCACCTTTGACTGAAGGTGCCTAAGGCTGGGAAGCACGTCCAACCGCAGAACGGGGTAAATGGGGGAGGGGCCGGACTTTCTCTTGCTCCCTCACAACATTAGGGCATCCATCGAACGTCCATGAATTCAAGCGGTTGGTTGTCTTCCTCTCAAGTAATATTGGAATACAACCCAGAGGGCGTTCATCATTTGGAGACACTTTCAGGCCAAGATCAAGTTCCCTGGCATCACAGCGCGAACCCGCCAGCCGATTTCCACCAAGTTTCCACTATGTTTCTCTTAAACTTGACCTTTCCGAACGGACACTCAAGTAACATTGGACCAAAAATGATGTTTCAGCCACATCCCATGAAGAACAATCGCATTCCATGAACCGTGCAGCTACTTCCATGTATCCCCTACTCCAAGTACCTGGTTTTTTGTAGGGCGAGCTTCAAACCATGGAGGGTTGCCCACTTTTGGGGAACCCAAAACTGATCGATCATAAACAAACCCTGTATTTTTGGACCTAACCCCTGAAGAAAGGCTGGTGGCTGTACAGAAAGGAGGGGTTGCTTTGACTCTCGAGGTGAGCACAAGGTCAACAGCTCAGCCCAACCCCCAGCGTCCAGCCTTTTGATGTCTCCTGGGATCGAGACTTTGTAAGGCCTGCGAATCGAATGAACTGCTTGTTGCTTGGTTTAACGGGACATTCTTGGATTCTTGGGACGCCCCTGAGAAACACGCCCTGCCTGTGAAGCTGCGTGTGTTGCTGGGTGTCTCTTCAGTCTTTTCGAGAAAAACACGTTTCTTTGGTGAAACGGCGATTTCTAAATTTCGACTTGCTGAGAGTTTCGTGGCCCTGAGGGTCTGAACACGCTCTCAGGATGGGTTTTTGGAAACCCCTTCTCACAGCATACTTTCAGCCAACGTTGCCTGAGAATGGTCTTTAGGGCAAAAACCGGTCTCCGGGCATGTTAGCTGCTTTGTGGATTGCAGGTCCCTGCAGCTGTTTGTTTTTATGGCCATGGAACAGGCAACCTAGTCATGTCAGGCATGCACATCCATCAGGACAGCATCATCAATGCACGCAGCAGCAAACAATGCATGTACATGCAAATAATTCATTTGGGTGCATTCGGCCAACGCAATGGGGCTGGTCAGGAATGCGGTTCTACGTCAGCCTTGGCATGTTTAAGTTTGGTCCCGGCCGTTTGCTGTGCGTTTGTTTGCATGTCATCCCGACGCCCTTTTTCTCACTGCAGCATTTTTGGCTGGACTCCGCGCAATCATGGCGCTGGTGCCTGAGAGCCTCGGTGGGGCGCCCGTGGCCAGGGTGATCACTCACCCCATGAGGGTGAGGGTTAGTGAGCCTTGGCATTTATCATGGCCTTTCAGTTCAATATTGATTTCGCTTCATGATATCGACTAGCCAAGGCAGAAGCTGATGGGATCGAGAAGACCCTAAAGCAGGTGGTGGAGAATCGCATTCTGGACATCATGGCCACGGAGGACAATCAACAATTGGCATGTCGTTGCATGGATCCAGATTTACACGTTAATCGATCATTTTGAAGAGTTGCTCCATGTTGACCTGACTCAGGAGAAGGTGATTGTCCAGTGGACCGGGGGCCTTAGCCATGAACCTTGGCTGCTATTTTTGACCTATATGAAGCAACATGTGCATCACACAAATCGAGATCAGACCCTACTCACCCAGGCATGTGAGGAGGATTTGGTCTGCAACTATGAGCTCCTGCGGGAGTTCTACTTGGAGCATGCGGACAAGCCCCTGGCGCCTCTTGAGTGCTTCAAGGCATGGCCACTTGCACAGGCTCAAGGATTTTAATCGGACATTTAATTATTATTATCATTTGAATTGATCTGCAGGCCGCATTTTGCAGCCTGAGCCTGCACCACAACTTCTGGCCCGTTCACTTGTTCCGCCAACGAGGTGGCAAAGGCAAAGTCCGTGTCCCTTGATACACATTGAGTGCAGCATTAGTTTTGGTTTTGAGTGGAATTTGGAATCGATGTAGCTATGCACATGCAACATCTCAGGAGTGGGCATGCGCGGAAGCAACAAAGTTCAGAGCGCTTGCCTCACATGGAGTGAGGATCACATATCGCACACAGAGTGCGAGGCTGGGGCCCCCGAGCATTCAGCTTGACCAGATTGATCTTGCACCGTGCGCGGGGAGCGCCTGTCAGGAATCCACGGGTGCGCGTCTTGAAGTCGATTGTGGCCAGCATGAGGCAAATTCCGGGGGTTGTGGAGCCCGCTGATGAGCAGGCAGGGGTTTGCAGGTTTGCGTCAAATTGAATTGATCTATCGGGTAATAAAATGATTGCATGCAGCGAGGAGGAACCAGGAAGCCCAAGCACTTGCCGGAAATCGCAGCTGCTTGATGATGAGGCGCTTTTAAAAATTTCATGCAGTTGCACCTTGGACACATGTACATGTGTTGGTACACACGGCTGTCACTAACCCAGTATACTGATCATGATATCCCTCAAAGTTCAAGATCTGCCATGCATGTGTGCAGGAGAACCTAGCGATCCCTCCAGAGGATGATCATGAGGGTCTTCCCCAGGACCCGCTGGCGATCATGGAAAGCCAGGAGGACTCATGTTTCTCAGCGGACGAAGATGAAGCTCCGGCCGCCATCCCAGATCAGGCTGGCTACGCAGTTGAAATATTGCAGATACCAATAATCATACAAATGTTGAATTTGATAATTGAAGCAATCACATGAATCGGTGTACCATGCCCCTTAAGAATTTGCAACTGTGCCCCAACGCGCCTTTGCTGTGGCCAGGAGAAGGCCGATGATCTTGATATCGATGGGCCTCAAAAGCAAGGGCAAATGGGTGGTGGTGGTGGTGCACCGGAGCCACCACGGGTGCCGGAGGAGACTGGTGCAGCGTTCCGAGTGACTTGTTACCGATCGGGCAAAGTGTTTTATTTCCCCAGCAGCTGGGTTCATATTAGATGCGATCAAATTCTAGCATGTGCTTGCACGTGCCGCAAGCTGAAGCATCTGCTGAGGATCGGGCGCCGCTGCTGCCTGCAAAAGCTCGGATGGAGCTGCCGGTTGACCTGCAAAAGATCGACGAGTCCGCTGCAGAAGTTTGCACCAGTGAGATTCGAGCCCAACAGGCTGCCCTCAGGCAGAAGAAGAAGGAGGACAATGTTTGCTATGGTACATACCGATGGCATGCTGCATGCAGTTGATAGTACATGGCTATGCTTAAGCTTGAATAAACAGCTACACGTTGATGTGCAGGAAACCGCCGATGAGCAAGCGGACAAATTTGAAAAAAAACGGGCCAAGCAGCTTGAGCGTGACGCAGTTGAAGCCCGACGCGCGAACAAGCGGGCTGCCAAGCAAGCAAAGCTGGATGAACAGCAAAAAGTGCAGGAGAAAAATAAGGCAGAGGCAGAGGCAGGTGTGCAGCAGGACAAAGAGTATGCTGCCTTTCAAGCAGCTGCACAGCCGCCGCAGCAGCAAGGCAAAAACAAGCGCAAGCGTGGCCAGCAGGGGCGCGAGCAGGACCAAAGCCAGCAGGACCAACACGACCAACTCAAGCAGGTCGACCAACCAAAGCAGGAGCCGAGCAAGCGAGCGCCCAAGCGTCGGGGGCAAAAGAAGGTGCAGCCGGATGAGCCTTCTGCCGCCTCAGCAATTGCAACGAAGACTCCGGAACAGGCAACAGCTGCCCAGCCAAACAAAGCTGAAGCTGCCGCAAATGCAAGGGCGGAGAAGGCAAAGATTGGCCTGCAAAAGCTGTTGGAGTGCAAAGCGAAATCCGGCGAGCCTCGGGATCTCCGTGTTCCGGATGAGAACTTCGCCAGGCAGTGCCTCAGCGCTAGCTGTTGATCACAGAAATTCAAAAGCTCTAAAAACCGAATCGATTTTTGGGGCACGCATGCATTGATGATAGAAGTCGAAGAATTCACTTGCAATTTAACCGCCGGCCACCTAGGGGCGTCAAACATCTTGTTGTCAAACATTGGCTGGCAATGTGTTTTACCGTAAGCTAAGGAGCTTCACTGTGCACTCTGGTGCCAAATCTGATGAGAAGAGATCATCAATCGGGGTGGTTCTTAGCTCGCAGAGCTTTTACATTAGCAAGTTGATGAAGCCCAACGACACAATCGAGGAGACACACTTTGCCCACGGCTGCAATTGTTCAATCACCATGTTCACAGGATTTGAATGCGAACATTCATGTACTGTGATCATGAGGAGCCTGACAAAAAGGGCGGCTGCACAATCAGCTGGGCCTGGTTTGACAGTATCCCGGAAGCGTGCCCTGACTGCATGCATGACACATCGACCAACGTTACGGCCAGAACATTCAGTTTTGCACTTGCACACGTGGTTTGACTAAGGTGGGATTGCGCCAAAGAATGTGCTGGCTGGAATACCCCGCTGGACCCTGCGATCAAGAACCTGAGCAAGTCGTTTGAGGAAGTTTCTCATCCGCACTTAATTTAGGGAAGAAATGCGTATGCATCAGCCCTGGTTAAAGCTACACATGCACTTTGCCCTGCAGGTGGCTGATGAAGCAAATGATATTGATTGAGCAGATGATGCATTTCGTGTACACATGCGCAATCTAGGGTGCCAAGCAAGACAGTGCAATCCCAATGTGGACCAACATTACAATATTGCAATTTGCAACTGCAACTCAATAACTGACTCTCAAATTAATGTACATGTTCGAATTGCAATTCCGGGGTCAACTGATCATCATCCACTTGGAGTTGAAATTTAAAGCACCTACCCGCCTTGGTGAGTGCATGTCTTGATTGCAACGGGGGTCATACCTATTGGTGCTAGCATGCAGGGGGCCATATGTTGGGTGCACGGAACGCTTGCAGATCATGAATTTAAACTTGAAAATCCGGATCATTGATGTCAGAAATTTGGGCCCAGCATGCCAGAACCCATAGCTAGCTAGTCAGTGCACGTGCACATGAGTCGGTACTGGCCACACGTCAGAACGAGAATCTTCGAGTGGATTGAGCGAATGCCATCATGATGAGAAAAAACAGATATCATTTGCGCTGGCGAGTGGCATGAGCCCGACTGCACATGCACATGTTGCTCCGGGCTAACGCGCACGTGCCAGGGGGATCGACCTCGAACTCCAAGCCTGGGCTTTGCGCAGAAGGTGCCAACCCCCTCCCAGTTTTGCATGCGCATGAGTACGTATACATGTGTACAATTTGCATGTAACTCGTATATATATATATGGATATGATGGAATTGCATGCCAGCGAGTCGATCGGCGTTGCAGCATGAGTTTGAATTCTGATTCATGAGCATGAGTTTGAATTCTGATTGCATGCGCAATTTGCGGCCCGAGATTGTGACATTTAGATCTGATAGCGAATGCCATGCATGCGCAGAGCCTCATGAGTATGCTGAACGCCCGCGCGAAGCCTGCCTCACGCGACCCGGGCACACCCCTTTTTCGAGGGGAAACCTTGCCAAAGCGAAACATTTTGGCGTTGAGCCGGCTGCAAGTTTTGACTTTGCTGGCTTTGGGAGCGCCGCCGCTGCTGTGCCGTGGCTTCACTTATTTTTTTGTGTGCGCGTTGATGGTTGCATGCATGATATCATTTGATCGTACACCGATCGATTGCAACTAGCGCTAAGGGTGCACGTTCTGGACTTCACATTCCAGGTGTTCCGGCCTGAGCGCACCAACATGCGAGAAGCTTTGATCGAGTTGGTCTCGCTTTGCTTATATGTACAATTGCATGCCCCTTTTTAATGTTTGTTAATACACGCTACACGCTAGTGCCATGCGACCCTTCCCTGCTAAGGACCTGTGGTGCGCAGAGTTCTTCTCTGGAGTGGAGTCGATCTGCAAGGGATTCCGTCCGGACCCCAGCTCATGATCTTAAATTGAAATTGCATATATTGATCAAAGCAGCTTGCAACTTTGAACACCTTCGAAGGTGTGTATGGGACCCCGGCGTGCCTTGTCTAGATGTTTAATTTAAAATGCATATGGCCATGGTTTGACATGCGACGAGGCAGGCGCATATTGGAATCGATCTTAGGCAGGGCTTTGACATCGGGCGGGAGGAGGTTGTGGAGGACTTGGGGTGCACCAGCGGGTTCCTCCGGGCGGTGCAGCTGTGCACGAGGGTTCGGAGCGGCGGACTGGCGTGGTTGGGTGTTCCCTGCAGCTCCTTCACGTTTCTGGCCAGCTCCTACCACCAGAGGACGATGGACAACCCCATGGGCCGGGTCGACCGGCCGGGGGTGCGGCTTGGGAACCTGCTGCTCGCTCGGTCGATGCTGCTCATCCTGGTGTGCATCGCCCGGTCGGTGTACTTCTTCATCGAGCAGCCGAGGTCTTCGACCCTAAAGTGGTGGCCACACCTTCAGGCCCTGCTACGGAACCCCTTGATGCGCATGCAGTTGACGGACTGGACAGGCACTTAGAGTTTTGAATTAAAGGACGTCGTTGATGTTTTATTTAATCGATCATAGCTAGATCATGGAAAATTTCATGTACGTACATGTACACACCAAGGAACATGGGCACCTACGGGGGGTGGAGCTTGAAGCCGCAGATGGGCATCTCGAACGCGCCACTGGGCATATGAACACAATAAATTGAAATTTCAAGATTTCTTTTCGATGTCATGGGCCAGTATATTAATGTACATGATACGGCCACGCTTGACTACCCTGAGGCCCTGGATTCACGCCCTGCACAAACCGCTTGGCAAGGGCATCAGGGAGCTGATCAGGCAGCGCAAAAGCTTCGCGAAGAAGGAGATGGTGAAAGTCAGCATGACAAAGTCGAAGGATGGCACAACGCGCAGGGTTGTGTAGCTCGTTGCAATATATTAATTGAAACAGCGTAGATTTGCAGGAGCATCGCATTCAATCAGACACGTGCATGTGATTGTTGCAAATCCAGCTGAGGAGTGGTGGCAAGAACTTGAAGGAGAGCGGTGCGTATCCCGCATCTTTCGGGGAGCGGGTGGCGGAGCTCCACACGGACTTCATGGTTTCTTGGATGAAAGTTGATCGAGCATAGTTTCATGGATTATATTGGTTTGGCCAGCATGCGATATATATATATATACATGCATATAATATATCAATTGAGGCGTACATGCAGCCCGAAGACCTTCCCCCGATCCACTTGCTCGAGTACCAGGCTTGGCAATTGCAGTACAAACCTACTTTGCTTGCACACGCTTCCCCATCCCCCCTGCCCACGACCACAACCAGGAGCCGGGCATCGATTGGGACTGTGCCGAGCTAGAGCCGCTCCTGGAGAGGATTCAGCAGGCGGTGAGCTGTGGCGAATTCAGGGCGGACCCGGCGATCCCGGTGCAGATCAGGCCCTCCAAGCACATCTTTGAAGTGGCAAAGGAGGTGTACAGGCGTGCTGAAGTGGAGCTAGGGATCCGCTGTTAGGGTCGCATGTGCCCGATTGGTGGGGGAGGTAAGTCAAGTTTCAACAGTACAACCACTTAAATGTCTCCTGATCACCAGAATTTGCAGAATATCATGATATCATTCGATGTGGATGCTGTCATCATGAGGGCACATGCATGGCGATTACATGCGATTAGGTTGTGGGCCTCGCTTTTGGGCAACCTGCCTGCTGGGCCTCGCTTAGCTTTTGGGCAACCTGCCTGCTGGGCCTCGCTTTTGGGCGACCTGCCTGGGCCTCGCTTTCGGGCATGGGGTGATGCCGCCATGATGATATCATGATCATGCCGCTAGAGGTCCAATTCAAAGGATCCATCAATTGAGGCAATTGGACCTTCATGAAATTGGACATGTGCATGTGGGTCTCGAGTGGCCTCAACCCCATGAGAGCGAGCATCTTAACATGATGCGGTGAGTGGCATGCAGCGACCCAAGCAAGGAAAAGGGAGCAATTGGGCAAGATTTGCCACATGCAATATTGGACATGCATGCGATATAGTTGACAGGCAGGTTGCAACATGCGACTTATTGGACTGGTCCATTTATGGAGCATTTTGGCTTATTTTGCAGTACTGGGCATTAAGCACTGGAATAGGTGTGCGTGAAATTTGCGTGAAATTGCGTGAAACTCCGTGAATAGCTAGTGCCAGGCGTGAAATCCGCGTGAAACTGCGTGAAACCCCAGACCCCCCCCCAGCTGGCCTGCGCAATGGGCCGCACTGTTCGCTCGAAGGCTGCTTCCTGGCGTGAACTGTGCATTGCTTCATAGCTATACATTCTGGATTTCTTTCAGCCTAGGTTGAGAGCTCTCAGCCTAGCCAAATGGAAGGGAAACCTGGCTTTGATGAGAGCAAGGAGCTTGCCCTCGTGCGGCAAAGGGTGAACAAGAAGATGAGCGGATGCTTGACTATCAAGTTTGCCAGGCAACTTGTGACATTGGCTGACACGTGCGTGCAAGTTCGTTTGATTTGAGAGTGGATGTCACGTGTTAAGGTGCTTCAATCACTGACTATGCAAAGCGGGGGCCAGCTACGCCTGCGAATGCCTCATCATCAAGGCCCTCAACACAGGAAGCCCCTCAAGCAGTTGAAATGCCTTCAACATCGGCAGCCTCAACACCGATCAAGAGCCCTGCGTTGAAGAAGGGAAAGGTCCGGCAGGAGTCCCCGGATCATGATGAGGGAACCCAGCAGGTGCCCCTGGACACGGATACCGTGATAGATCAGGCAGAGCCAGAAATTGATGCCCCTTGCATATTTTAACTAGTTGAAATTTACTTGATCACAGCTCGAATTAATCAGCATGTTTGCAGAAGCGTCCAGCTGAGGTGAATGTGGCGCCGATGGATTTGGAGAAGCTCGACACACCCAGGCCACCTTCAACCCCGCCCAGAGCACCAAGGCCCCCGGCTGATCATGAGCAGCCATGCCCAGAAGCTGCCCAGCCATCGAAGCCGAGCATCTGGCCTGCAGCAAGGAGTTATTGTTCCATGAGTGATGCATGCATCGATCCGATATCGAAAAACCTGACTTTTCACATCAATGTGTATCGAAGCTAAGTTGAAGTCACAACGGATGTGATCGAGGAGAATTCGTCGGAAAACAAGCCAGGGCTCGATGAGGAAAAGAAGCCGGAGCTCAATAAATCCAATGAGTTGAAGGACCAAGGCCTGTCAACTAATTTTGGATTCGTGTATGAATTTGATACCGATAAACTAGCGGGAAAATAATCTGCTGCTAGGTTCCTATTTGCACATGGACTCGGCGACAACCCTGCTGCTTGGAGATGTGGGCTCCTACATGGATGACGGTGATGCCGATCTTCAACAGCCCTTGTGGAGCTACATGTCATCCATGCTGTTGACTTCAACGAAGCCTGACCCTGACCTTTTGTCAGGCCTTGCTGCGCGATGGGTCAGCTACCATGCCATGGATGGGTTTGCAGTTGAGGGCAACGAGGTCATCCGAGTGATTGCCAAGGAAGTTCGGGAAAGCAGAGCCAAGGTCTGTGAACTGGACGAAAAGGTGAGGGAGGCCAAAGCAGAATGCGGTTGCAGAATGTTGGCCCACCAGAACACGGTGGACAAGATGTTGCGCAACACCGCCCTGACCGACAACCCGTACAAGTTTCAGGCTCGCAAGCAGGCAGCCGATCAGTGGATGAGCCGAATGGAAAACGCGCTTCGCTCAAGCTCAGTGGCTCCACGTGAAACTGAATTGGACCATGCCTCCAACCTCTTCAGGACCCTGCTTGAGAAGCTGGTTACCACAGTGCAGTCTGAGAATGGCCCCGTCATGATGCTCCCTGATGACTGCAAAGCTTCTGGGGCTGCTACTTGGGGTGAGGAGGAAAAAGATCTCATGAATTTGATGGAGGAGGCAGCGAAGAACGTGCAAATTCCTGCCGATGGGATGGGTAGCGGTGAACTCTCCCCAAAGGTTCTGTTTCCCGGGCCCTCAAAGTCGTCTGCAACTGCAGCAGTTCCCTGGCTACATCGCTATGGTCGTCATGTTTATGCATGCATGATTTATGTTAATGTGCTTATACGTGCTAGCCCTCTCCCCGCGCTCCAAGGACCCGCCTCAGCTGATCCAAGCCAGCCCGCCGCGCGCCGATGCAAAGCTCGAGGAGCCTGTGGCCAAGGAGGATGTGAGGGTCAAAGAAGATGTGGAGATGGCTTTGGTTGCAACAAAAGCTGCGAAGATGGTGTTCATGAGGAAGGACACTTCTCAGTTGGAGGCCTCTTGATCACATGATCAATAGTTGCAATTGTTGATAAGCTGACGTGTAACATATGCAGCACTCATTTCCTGCTACATCCTAGGCTGAGGAGGCAGATGAGGTTGATGAAAATGGAGTACCACGGTATAGGGCCCCCAATGGTCGCCTTGAGAGCCTGGACCAGCGGCAGGCCAGATTGGCCCATAATACCTACATGAGGTTCTCCCGATCCCTGAAGAGCATCTAGGATGCAAATTATGTTTGCAATGTTTCACTGATCATGTCATGTAATTACATATTGCTGTGAGTGGTTTAGGCCGAGAACTCCCGGAGTGTGTGCAGAAAGCTGCAGTTGGCAGTAAGCACAGCTACTTGGTGGCAAACATTCATGTATTGCGGATCCGTTGATTTTGTCATTAATTACACCGCATGATACCTCGGTCACTGAGACAAGCCTGTCCTGGACAAGTTGTATGAGGACTGGTTGTCATCGGGGCAGGACTGGGGCAAAAGCTCATTGGTTTGCAATGCCTCGTCAACGGACTGCTCGACACGACGGGGCCGGTGGGCGATGAAGACCTTCAAGGCACTTCGGGATCTTCATGGCAAAGGAGTCGCTGAAAAGCTGCTTCAGAGAAAGCAGGAGCAGGATCGGCAGCGTGCTCCGAATGAACCGGCCTGGATTCAGCCGCACCCTGACTTGCCGGATGAGCAGGACGACCAACAAGCATGCTAGCCATATCTAATATAATATTTAATACAACCTCGTGATCCATCCCTGCAAGGACTACATGCTGCTCAGAGTGTGGGACAGCACGGAGTTTGAGGAGTCTCACACTGAAGCCATGGAGCGGGTGCACTCGGCCGAGGCCACTTGCAGCGAATCTCAAACAAGGGATTTGATGCAGCTTCTTTGATGCAACAAGTTTAGGAGCTCGTCTTCAGTCGTGCTAACAATTATTGCGATGCATAAATTAAGCAATTGGGAGGTTAGCATATATACGTATTGATCATGGAGTTTGAAACCTTTAAACCAGCTAAGGGCTCATCATGATCGCATGGGGCGAGCTCAAAAAGCAGCCCTGCCGGCCTTCGGGCAGCGCGAGAGCGGTGCTGCGGCAGCGCTCCCTGCAGATCCTCCGGTGCCCAAGGCAAAGGCTGGTGGCAAGAAGAACCCCTTCACGTATGCCAAGACCATATCCAGCAAAATCACTGCGGTCTCTGGAAAGTACACAGATGCAGTGTGCTGGGAGACAAAGTTGGTGGAGTCAAGCCTGACTTTGGGCTGAATTCAATAACATGTCAGTTTCACCAAATTGCAATTAATTGAATCATTGAAATAAGGACTGAAGCCATGAAGAAGGGCTACGGTGAGGAACTCTCGAAAAGGAAGTTGGCCCTGAGCACCGGGAGGGAGGCCTTGGACATTTGGTACGCAACGAACAGCAGGATTCGGGACGAAGAACTTGGTGATCAGCAAATGCAGGAGTTCAACAAGCTTCTGGGGCAGGCGGATAGCGCTTTGGCAGATTACTCAGGGTTCTTGAAGAACCTTCGCCCAGCTATTGAAGCCCCTTGGTGCGCAGTATGATTTAGTCATCGATGGATCGATCATGATGTAGTGCATGCAATTTGTTCATGAATGTACATGTCAGCATGTTCATGTTTCTCTGAGGGCATCAAGCCTGCAGCCAAAAAAACGGCTGCCAAGAAGAGGAGCTGAAAGCCTGACCGTGAGAAGATTAGATTTTGAGCGGCGTTTGCATGCCATTTAGGGAAGGGTGCAGTGAGTAGCCCAGATGTTGCACAAACAAGGTATCCTGGGGCACCCTCATGATGGTCAATGTGAAATGTGAAACAGTTTGAATTCACATCAATGTGAGCTTGAACTCCGATAATAATGTGCTATAGCCACTCATACATGCTATGATTGCCCCGGGGGCAAGATCTTAGACTGTGCACACGTCTGACGTCACTGCTAGCTCATTGTGGTGTGCAAATGCTGCAACCAATACTACGACACGCGGGCTTTGAAGAAAAGTCTGATGAGTGTGCGTGTGTGTACATTTGCGCAACACGTTGATGCAAGCCTACACGCATGCATGCAACTGTAAAACAATACTTGTCTGCGCTTACTCCTTGCCCTCGCAGGTGCTGTGCGTGGAACTGCCTCAACAACAACCTCCCCGTTTCTTCGATATTTGATTGAAAGAGCAGGTCGGGGGGCTACTTGGCTTGCACTTACATTTGTGCATTGATTTTATGTGATGAGCTTAGGAGGCATCGTTCAAGGGTGCAAGGGAGGCTCTCCGGGCTGTGTCAAAGGAGTGTGATTTGCAACACATGTATTATGTTCGATCATATATATGCGTGAACTCTGCATGCAGCATGGCAGGAGTTTGAGTGGCAGGGGCATAAGCTTCAAGGGCCATGCCAGCGACTTCGAGCGGCAGGAGGATATGGGAAGTGGACAAGCAACATTCAGCGTGACATGCTTTCCAAGCTCGGAACCAGGCATAGTGCAGCTTGACGCAATTCTAGCTATAACTAGTGTGCACACTCTCGATTATTAAACGTTGTTAACTGCAGGTGCCAATCAGCTTGATCCCGGTTCCCACCCGTCCTGATCGGCACCGCGCAGGAGTTGTCATGAGGCCAGCCGGCATGCATCGATCGATCGACCATCGACCGATCGACTATCGATCGACCACACATACATGTACACTTAAATCTCGGAATCCTGATCTAGGCAGATGCCAGTGATTTTGCCTCATGTGTTAATCCCGTGGCTGATGTATCACGACCTCCTATCAACCGATGAGCCTGCCAATCGAGAATTTTGGGAGCATAATGGATCTTGGTCCTCGGTGACTGCCACCCCGCGCCATATCCCGCTTTATTTGTGGGGTGATGATGCAGTATATTTGGAGACCGGGGGGGACAAGATCATGTGCATCACTATGGGTGCCATCATGGATGAAAGGAAAGATTCATTCAATGCATGCTGGCCGCTGGCAATTGTTCGCTGTGACCTTTGGTACAAAGTTTGTCAAAACAACGATTTGCGTATGCATTGCAACATATCAAAGAATAAATTGCAGCTCCTCGCCTAGCTAAGGACTTGTCACTGGGCTTTCCAACCCTTCAAGCAATCCTTGACCCAGCCCCTCGACTGCACTTGCATTGGTTGACCGAAGCTAGAGCAAGTTAACTGGTCCTTGAATCGAACAGCATCGACCGATCGTACTAAGGTGGTGGAATCACTGAACAAGCTCCACACGGGGGTGCCACTGTCAAAAGTTGCCGATGAGTGGGGCGGCGATGCAGCGAGCAAAGGGTGGTGGGAGGGCGACTTGGCATATGCAGCTGCAGTCCAAATTCGAGGGGACTGGAAGTGGCAACGGGCTTCTTGGCTGTATGCTTTACATGCAATTTGACTTGCAATTTAATCTCTGCATGTCTGAACTTTTTGTTGGCCAACTGCAAGGAGTGGCTCAACATGAAAGTGGGGTACAGCTCCACCTATGTATGCCACACGTGTGTGGCGAGCAAGGACCAAGTCTTGCTACCCCTTCTCCCCGCCCGTGATCCTGAGAATTTGGGAGACATTCTTAAGGCGCCTTTCAGTGCCCTCGCAGCTTATATGCATGATTTATAATATTGCAAGCATGCCATTTGACCAGGCCAGCTATAGATCCTGATGTTTGACTCGCTCAGGTGCCTTGACAAACCTTCGTGGATTCAATGCGCAATGGATCATGTGGTGTTCAATGCACACGCTCAACCTTGGGGTGTGCGCTTGGGTTTCTGGAAGCGCCCTGAAAACCTTCACTGGCTGGAACATTTGGGCAGCGAGCCTCAATGGTGCAGAAACTCAGCTAGGCAGGGCATTCATTGACTTTTCTGCATGGGCGAAGGCCCACCGGATCCAGCGACTTGGTATAGTTGAGCAAAGCGGTTCTGGGTTATGCATGCATGCCGCATGAAATGCAAGCATGATACCGAAATTTGTAAACCAAGGCACTCCCAGGCTTGCTTCAAGCTGGTGTATCCGCAAGGGTCTGTGTACCCGGAACTAGCCGCAAAAGCCTATAATGCGCCTTGGTCATGGTTGCAAGGTTGCAGTTGCCAGTTTTGTGCAATTATAGTATTCGATTCTTGTGAGGCGAGAGTGGTGACCGCGTGGCTGGCGGAGTTTTGTGTGCAAATGCTTCAAGGTGGCAATGCTCGCACTGATGGTGACAAATTTGAAGAGCTGGAGTTGATTGCAAAGTGCTCGCTTCTTGGCGCGCGTATGCATGCAAGAATATTATCGCGCATGTCGACAACCGAGGTGGCATTTGGGCGCTTGGTTCAACCTAGTGGAAGACTGCGGACGCTTCCTAAGCCGGGATGAAGCGCGGAGTCTCTGGGCACACTGTGCATCTTGATTGCAATATCACATGCATGTACAAATTTGACATAAACATATTGTTATCTACTCCCAGGACGAGTGCCTCACCGCTTATGCTTCCCTTGCTGCGCGAGCGGTGCAACGAGAAGAACACCTTTGGCCGGCAAAGCCAAAGCTCCATGTGCCTCGCCTTCGAATAATATAGAAACCTTGTTGCGCTGATATGCCTGGCATCCAAGGGCTTTCGTGAATTGGCGCGATATCAGCTGGAAAACCGTGCCTTGAAATTCAACACGCGCTGGACAACATGTTGATGATGAATATTGATCATGAGTATAGTGTCTGAGGCCTGAATTCGCGCCACTTTCATGGCTTTAAGCAGGAAGATATGATCGGAAAGCTGACCAGTCTCTTACTTGCATCATCGTGTGAGCACGCATAATTGGTGCAACAGTTCATGTGTGAGCAGCATGCGTACATAACATGAGGCTTGGCAGCGAGATGCCACAAAAATTCCATGGAAAGGCTGGTGCTCAAGCGGTGGTTCCTCAGGCACGGCCTGAAGCTGCTAGTATGCTTCACATGTGTGTGTGTGAAACATGTTTTGCCTCAGGTTGCAACACGGGCTCCAAGCACAAGATCTTTCTGAGCGGGATTGATGCGCTGGGGAATGTGGGGAAAATATGGCGGCCTGAACGTGGCCTGAGAATGGTCTCAGGATTTGAATCTTGGGAGAAGGGTCTTTTTTCGAAAGTAGCTTCTAATTCAGTACTCACGACCCTCTGGGTGGGTAGCGAGCGTCTCAGACGCCACACGAAGGCGGACAAGCCCGGAACAAAGGCGGAAACAACGGACAAGGGAGCAAAGTCCGGAAATCTTAGGTTATACCTGTCCACACAAAACGACCTTCTTTCCAAACAATCATCCTTTTCCGAACAACGACCAAACTGTTTTTTTGCTCGAATGATTTGTTTGCCCACGCATGGGCTTCGCAGGTATGTTCAACATGAGGCGTCTGTTCCATCATATAGATACCCAGACACCACAAGGGATGCCTTGTCATAACCCTCGTGACAGGATCTCGACCTTTACTTTGGGCCTTCGTGGGCGGGTTCTTCATTGGAGGGCCCCAAAGTGGGGTCTGCGTTACGAAGGGCCACCACACAAGCGCACTTCAGGTGCAAAAATGGGGAAACAAAACCTATGGAAGGTGTTGGTGGGATGTATTCTTAAGAACTCCTTATGATAGACTTTGGAATTCATGTAACAGCTGCAGATGATATTTCTGAGCTTTGTCTTGATCCATAGGGTGTTACCCCAATTCGTGGGGAACCGGCTTTCTTTGCGTATCTATGGGCTTTGAGCACACCCATTTACAAAACAAAAACGAGCCGAACATTGAATGGGGTTTTGTACAGTAAACCCATATTTAGTTAAGATCAGAGACTACTATGTGTCATTGCAGTATTTAGCACCTTATAACTCCCTGTGCTCAAGTTCCCTTGAGAAAACCAAGTACAATATGTCAATATGTCTAGTGATAATTGTCCTTGACCACCAACATGGGCTTTATCACACAAATGCCCTTCCGTCCACTAACATGGAACCTGACTAAGGCGTCCTGGAAGACTACTTTCCTTTTGAAGGGACCCTCAGTGGGCTCCATGTTAGTGGACAGGAGGGTAGTCAATTCAGAGAACGGAACTCAATCCGCGGCTGTCCTTGAAGGTGCCCCCTGGCTGAACAGGCTCCACACCTGTGTGACACCCAGAGAGAATCGCCAACGGGGTAGAGTTGGTTTATGGTCAGTGCACCTGGTTGACCTTGGTTTACCGTTCTTTACCCTTGTTTACCTCGGGTAGAGAGTTGGTTTACCTTGGCTTACCGTGGTTTTGGTCACTGGTTGACAGCATACTCTTACTGACTCGTCCGTTTTGGGTGGGTCCTCAAAAACGTGTCTGGCTGTTGAGGGCTTTGCGGGCCCGAAGGAGTTGGTCGCGCGGGTTCTCCGTTGGAGAGGGTTGCATTAGAGGGGTCACCCCCAGGGGCCAAGTAATTCCCAGAAATGGTCAGGACTCAGCACGCTGGCTGATTAGGGCCCCTTTTGGTGTCCCGTTGAAAGGGGACCCCCGACCGATTCCGGATGGTGTTTGCCTTTTGGATAGCTGGACACTAACAGGAAAGCAGGGGTCCGACAAAAATGGAACCCTGGGAAACAAAAAGGGAAACACCGCCGGTGTTGCTTTGTTTTCTATCTTCTTGTTCCTTTCTCTTTTGGGGAGGGGGCTGTCCCCTTTGACACATACCCAAACCCAGTGAATCGCACACCTCACGCTCGGCTTTGCGGCCCAGATCTGGCCCCACTCGCCTCGCAGGAAGGGCGCTGCAGGGTGCACTGGCGATGTCCTCGTCGCTGTGAGAGGAGAAACGTCTTGAAATCTCATGTTGACCGCGGATTAAACGCCTGTTTATTAATATGGGGGGTGGTTTTTGGCCCCTCCGCAAGTGGTCTGAATCCTCACTAAAGCCAGAAATGGACACCCCCATATATTCATAAACAGGGGTTTATTTATCAGGGGTCAACATGCGCTGAAAGTAGATGGCACAAGTTAAGAAAAGGGGACCAAGCCCATGGTCATCTTCACAAGCAGCCGGAAAAAGGACATTTGAAGTACGGGGTATCCATGATATGGTTTTCTGTCCATGTCAATGTCCTATCAGTTTTGCAAGTTGGGCATAAGCTCAGTTCCCCATGAGTTTGTGGTGGTACTACGGCGGATGAACCAGCTGGTTTATCCCAGTATTCATAGGGCTTTATCCATCCCAACTAGTGCAGGATGTTGTCCATGCACAGTATTGTCGGCTTGTCACGTATGCCCCCGGTGAACTTGTTGTTGACCATGAATTCCGCAAAAAAAGGGGATGCATGGGTGAATTGACCAATTGTTGTTGCGTGGCTCTGGGAAAACCAAGTCTGAATGTTTGTGTGCCATGGTCAAACCTCGCAACGCTTAGTAAAAGTTCAGAACGCAAAAGGCTAACCAAAACCGACTGGGAATGTGGGGGGTACAATCAAACCAAATTACCTCATGATCATGGGAGGATAGTGCTTGCAAAAGTCATGCCCCAAACAAGTAACCACAAAGTGACCAGTGAAGACAAGTGAAGCAACAAGCGAGAAAGCTTTAAACATCCTCAATGAAACACATCACAAACATGAAAACAAGCACACACAAAGTGAGAAAGACAAGTTCCCACAAGTGACAAACAAACAAAGTAAATGACACACCGTCAACAGTGAAACTACAAAACTGTCAAGTGAAACAATTCGCAACAACATGGCACAACAAACACAGATAAATACATTGTAAAAAACAAGTGAACACAATGAGGGACAGCACGTCAACAACAGTGAAACAGCGAGTGGCAACATGTGGACACAACGGAACACAGAGTGACAAAAAAGTGAAAGCAAGCAAAGCACAAAGCCGCGAAAGACAACAAGTGAACACGAGTGACAAAGAAGTAGAGCGAGTGACAATATTCGACACACAGTTGCAGTGAAACAAATGAAATACAAGTGGCAAAAAGTGACAACTAGTGAAACCACAAGTGACCAAAAAGTGGACACAACAGAAACAAACAGGGCAAACAAGTGAACCAGTGAAACCCAATAGAACAAGTGGAAGCAAACACAGAACAACAACAACTCAGACACAAAGTGACAAAAGGTGAACACCAGTGGAGAAGCGGCGTTCAAAACGTCCGGCTCAAATCTAGGTTGTAAGGAGGTCTTAAGCCGAGATGCTTAAGCAAGCATATGCAAGCATAGGGGTAGCTTACGCAACTTGCACTTGCGCAACACACTTACACGGCCTTACGCCGCCACATGTTTGCCTTGCCCAGGGGCCCTTATGACCGCCCCTGTTCAATCGCAATGCCAAACCGGACCTCCTTCATCACGTTTGACCTCGCTTAACCTCCTGCGAGCCACAATCAAAACCGGGGTAGACGAAGGTCGGTGGGGGAAGTCCGAACCTTAAATAGGTGCGAGAATCCAAAAAGCACCTGTTGGAGACCATTTTAATGCCAACTATATCTATCCATGATAGTTCGTTTGCAAAACTGCTTAAATTCAACCTTGATCTGGCAACACGCAAGAATTCTACGTGATGGATCTGCTGAGACAAACACGGCTTTGATTCTGACTCTCCTCATCGTCCCCACCATCATCATCATCATCATCATCATCATCATCATCATCAGTACATTTAATCACTGGTCATCACTTTTCATCACGCATCATCACAAAAGTATCATTCACCATCGTCATCACTTGTCATCACTCATCATCACTCATCATCACTCATCATCACTCATCACTCATCACCACTCAACCATAACACACCAGCATCCAAGTTGTTTACTTGTTGTCCCAGGCTACCAAACTTGCCTTGGCCGTTCCAGCAGGATGTCCACCTCAGGGCCCTTCATCGCGTCCCGCAGCACCTGAGAAACGACCCGTCAGGTGGCACCTCAACTGCTTTTTAGAAAGCACATGTTCGGTGAGGGGACCTAAAGGACTTGAACAAACATGTGGCTGTGGCTGAAAGAATCGGTCCCAAAATGGCACCTTGGTATATGGGAACAATGACTAAATCATACGTGCCCCCAGCAGTTTACTATTGAGCTACACCCATGTGGGTTTTCCCGTGCTGAGCCTCGCAAAAGGAAACATGGAATCACATGGGTGTTGCGGGACTAAGCAGCCCCAGGTTGCTGGCATGGGTCGAGGAACTTGTCCATCGGCGTTTTGTGTTTGTTTCCCTTGAAACAATCTCAGTCTCAAGGGAACCCTCAAACAAATCAACACACCCAAGAAAGGGTCTGAACAAGCCTCGCAACAAGACATCTCGTGTTGGATGATGATTTTAGTGAAACTAACAACTAACTAACAGGAACTCAACCACCTGTTGGTTTTCCCAATGTTCAGAAAGACACGCATCCCTTTTGCATCCCTGGGCCACTGTTACTGGGGCTGTGATGACAAACTCAGATAGGAAAATGAAATCTCCAACTGACGACAAAGAGATGGATAACTCTTTGAAGGTGGGCGGTGTATGTATATGTTTTTGTTTCAAGCTGTTGCGGAACCCCCTTGGCCTTCAGGGAGACAAAACGGGCACCATTGATTTGAGAGTTCTATCTGAGTCTCAGCCATGTCTGCCTCTGCTTGAAGGCGCCACATTTTGGGGTTGACTTAAAGAAAACCAAAAAGGGAAACCCATTGGCCTGGGTACCCTTTATGACGCGAGTATGTGTCTGCACGTCTCGCCTGCACTGCATCGTCCTCAGCCTCAAATCGCGGCGGCGGGAGCATGGCCTCCAAGTCCGACCTCGGAGAAAATGGGGCCCCCGGTGGTCCCCTGGCTCATCTTGCGATTGGTGCGATAGGTAGGGAATGAATTTCCAAGTCCGGGTGGAACGAAGCGGTTTTCGGGGATTCCCGAATAAAGGAAAAGAATAGGGCATGGTTTTTCTGGGAGTCATTCCATTTCTCATTCCCCGCTGAGAACCAGCAAGTCATCTGCCATCTTCGACCTTTGGAAAACCCAACCCCTACTCACAATTCCCACCCGAAACACCGGTTTCAACCCCCTCCCACATCCAACGAATTCGGTTCGACCCCTTCAGCTGCTGGTTGAACATTTCGTCCCTTGGCATCGCAGAAAGTGGCAACCTAGAGGCAGTTTTCCACAAGTGGAAACTTCGCCCCTCAACTGCTGGAATCCGAGCAGCTTCCCGCCGTGTTCAAACTACTGAAGTAGGCTGTAGGCTCCATGACCTACAACCCTAGGACATAGTTGGAGTAACCAGGGTTACCTCCCCATTGAAACTACTGAAGTAGGCTATAACTGACAACCGCAGGACACAATTCGCGTAACCTTAACCCTTGGTTATAACCTTATAACCGCTGAAACCTCCTTGCCCGACGTTGCTTCCCAGCCCCAGCCCCCCGCCGCCCCGAGGCGCCGAGGTGCGTGTCCCACACCGGCGCCACGGCGCGCGGCTCCGGCGCCGGGGAGGGCCGACGCTTGCGGCTGGGCGTCGCGGAGGTGCGGTCCCTGGCGGGAAAACCGTCGATCAGATCGGAGGCGCTCAGCTGCCCATAGGGACCGAGACATGGAAGGAGCCCCCAACCAAACTCCATCCATGGTTTCGGTTGCATCCATCCATAGGCAGGGAATGAGACATGGAAGGAGCCTCCAACAATAAACCAGCATTTGTTTTTTTAATTTTATTTGTTCATTTGTGGTTTCCTTGAAGGGAATATTTTTGGTTCATTCCCAAGACCTTGGTCATGCCCTACTGAGCACCAGCAAGGATAGTTGGTCGCCAGCATTTGTGTTTTGGTCTTCAAAAGGTGGTTTTTGTTGGTTACCTGCACAGGCAAATGGATTCACTGGGCTAAATATCCAGGTCAATTTCTCAATGACCCTATGACATTCCATGTGAGGAGGACGGGTAAAACAACCCCTCTGAAACCGCAAAACCCATGGAACATCCATGGAACAAAGCATGAACATTCAGTAGAACAGACAAGTGGCGCGAGGGGAACACGCCCGTTTTCCCTTCCGATATGGGCAACCGAATGGAGGGCCAACTTTCAGCTTCCGTGGTTTGGATTGGGCTGTGGTTTTCATGCCTTTGACAAGACCCAGAGACAGCCCCTGGATGTTCAAACCAAGAGGCGTGGCCCCGGGTCGGGCGGCCTTGTCCCCGTTCCCAGCTTCGTTTCCCCAGTTTCCTTGGCTACGTTGGTTGAACATCCGAGTTGATGACAAAACCCACTCAAGTCCGTGTGTCAACATCCCCAACAAAGTTGGTTGTTGTGTCACTGTTGTTTTTGGATTAAACTTTGAACAAACCGGACAAGAACGTAACTAGCTTCAACGAGAAATTAAGCCGTCCACCCGAGTGGCCTGATGAGCCAGGTCTTTCCGATGTCCGGCACCTTCGCTTTCTCCTTGGACCTCGGACTCCGGACTCGGGAAGGTTCTGAGGGCTTTTGATGGGAAGCCTTGGCCCATGGCCTCGGAAAATAATACTCAGGCTGCTTAAAGGACCCATGAACAAAAGGTGAACCTTTTGGGGCCATGACAAAAACTGGACCAAAGAGGGGACACCAAAAGGTCAAAAGGTGGGCTTTGGGCAAGTGAGAATATTTCCTCTGACTATCTTCCAAGTGTAGCCAACCCTCTCCACCTAGGTAAAATGTGCTTGGAGGAGACGGAAACGCCTTCCTTTTCGCGTGTTGGGCTCGGGCTTCAGGGTGGAATGGCTTAGGTTCGTCGAAGAGAAAGCAACGGCCCAGCAAGGATTTTCTATTGTAACCGGCGAACCTGGGGCCACCTCTGTTTCATTCAGGCACTTTCCCCACTAGCCCCTTGGTCACCCCAAGGGGTGAACCCCCGGACCCTCCAATGCAGAACCGACCGCTCAGGGCCCTCAAAAACAACTTCTGAGGACCTAACAATGTTTGGACACTAGAACTACATCATTCAATTCATACACCTTCATGAAATCCCGAAAGTCACCCGGCTCCTCGAGTTCCATACATCCGAACAAGGGGTATTTGGCCATCCGCCAACTAACGGAGACCAAAGAAATGAATCGCCAAAGGCTAGGTCCTCCAGTAGAGAGGTTAGAACAAGGGTCCCCTTTTTTCTGTAGTCTATTTTAGTAGGGGAACCCTCCCAACCAAAAAAGGGGGTGACGTTTTGGGGAGTGCAGCTCAAGGGCGGCGGAGTCCAAAGCTCTTCATCCTCCACGTGCAAGTGTCTATGCCGGAGGTCCTGGCGAGACGACTGCTTCCCCGCCCTTTGCCCGAGTGCTTTTTAATACGAGAGTTGAAGTACCTCCCACTACTAAATGACTCCTTTCTTAGGAGTTGACCTACTTCCTGAACGTTGGGGATTTGGAGGAGTTTTTTGAGGCGAGCGTTGCCCCGGTTTCTGGGCCCAGCCCTGAAACACGCCTAACATTGTTTGCTGTTCAGATTTAGTCAACCTCCAAACTCCCTGCGGGTCCTGCAAAATGGCTTCTTCGGGTCGATACGGGTTCTGAATTGGACTGTAGAGGCCAGGTTCTTCATGGCCATGAGACCCCAGGTTTGGGTTTCCATAGGGTTGTTCTGTTGGAAGGGACTCTCAGAGAGGGATCAAGGGAAACCGGACATGGCCATGGGACAAACCCATCTGGATCTGTCTCAAATTGCGGGCGCGGGGAATGGGATGCATTGCTGAATGGACGTCCAATGGCTGATACGAGTCACTGCAGTAAAACACGACAGAAGGTGTCCCCAGCAGACATTGGCACTCAAACTAAGGTTTTCACAATTCACCCTATCGCCAGCCTTTCATGATGCACGCGATTCCTTTCGACGAGCTTTACACGAATTTGGTCACTGAGTGTTTTAATTGAACGCTGGTTGGGTGTTTGTCTAAACAGGGGAACCCCGAAAATGGGTTTCTTTTTTGCTTTCCTTTATAGTTGTGTGAGTCCCTATGTCCCGAACTTGACCAGGACAGGACAAAACATCGTGAGCGGGTACAGTAGCACCTAAATTGAGAATTCCCTTTAGCTGCTGTTTCCAAGGTATTTCAAAAAAGGAAACCGACAATTGCATAAGCCGCCAAACGCCTCTACCAGTCTACCAGTTATCAGTCCCTAGGCGCCCCAGACCTCAAATAACGAGCAGGACTGAGGAACCTTCCTTCCTGGCTGAGGTTCATCGATCGCTTCGGGAAGGCCACAAGGTCGATCGCATTGGGTCCCCGGGTCCGGGGATCCGGGTTGCGGTCACATGGAACCCAGCTCTTCACGTCGATCCCCTTGGTGGGCCCTTAGGGTCACATTGGTTGGTGGGGTCTGAATTGGGCAGCGGGTCAAACGGGGTGACCCCAGAGGACAATCAGAGATTCCAGCCAAGAAATCGTGTAGAGGGCTTCGCCAAAAGGGACCAAGGTCCCTTGAACGACATCTGTCAGCTTGTTTCTCGGCCAGCTCGCTGTCCTCCAGCTTGAAGGCCTACGAGCGCTCTGAAGCCAGCCGGGGATATCTCCAGCTGATTTGTTCTAACGTTGCGGCCGAGCCTCAACAAGGCGAGCCCGTTTTGTGGTCCAACCAAAACCAAAACAAATGGAGGTGAAAACCCCTTCAATGGAGGATCCAATGATGCTTCGGGTGGTGGATACTGTCTCCAGGATTTGCTTCCGGGAGAATAGCCAAATGCCCAAAAACACCAGGAAATTGGGCGAATTGACTTCCCCGATAATTGAGGAGATGATAACATTCTCAGAGTATGGGTCGCGCTTCAAGAGGGTGAGCCATGGCAAACCTGATGAACAAACCTGAAACAAGAAAGAAAGCACCGGCTCAAACGAAAACAAATATGTGGTGAGTTGAGCAAATCTATCATATTCAGGGGTTGCAACCAACTCATCCAAGGGCCCCAACAAAGTTCCCAAGCTGCAACACGGGTTTTGCAAGCTTTAAAAAACCACCAAGGAAAATTCAATATGTCTATACATGTATATATATATATACATGTATATATATATATATATTATAATATTAAAATCAAAAAACAATATTTCAGCAAGTGGATGCAGATGGAGCGAGTTTCCTCGGGAGCGGCTGCCCCAAGTCCGAACAAGCTATAGGAGCGGCCCCAGCCGGTTGAACAGCCAAAACATCGGACCCTCGCCAAAAAAGATGTGGCTGCGGGTTAAACATGGGTTAACCCCAAAATTCAACCCTGGTAAATGGACTAACCTGTGTTTTTGTTCCTGGTTGTTTAATTTTGACCCACAGCCATGTCTCTTCGCCCCGTTTTATGCTTGGGGTAGCACACAAGTGTCATCAAACCTCCCCAACTGCGCGTATTGTCATGGACCCCATGGGAACCCATAACACCTGAAACTCCTTACGTGGCTCATGACCATCCGTCTCGTAACCCCCACTTATCCTGCCGGAAGCAGGTCCCTGTCACTTAGTCAAGCAGGCGCACTCCTTGTGTCTGGCTGAGGGCTTTGCCAAGGAGACTCCCAACTCTCAAGGGGATGTTTCTTTAAGTGGCTGTGGCTCAAAAAACCGGTGCCAAACTGGAACCCCGGTAAGTGGAAACATGGACCAAAACCTGTGTAACCCCTCCTGGTTAATTTTGAGCCACACCCAAGTAGGATTTTAGTATACAATTTAAACAAACTCAACTTGGTTGACAAAAAAGGAATCGGCCCCCTAGAACTAGATGCATTCCTGTTGGTTTCCTGTGGATTTCTCCCACCATCCAAAAAGGAGCCCAAATCTTCAAAATCGATACGTGTAATACATGAACGCCTTCATACTGAGCCCTGCCTGCTTCACGCCGGTCATGGTGTCTGAATGCTTGCGTGCCTGCCACTGGACTGAAAAAGCCATAAAGGACCCCCCTAGATGGGTTGTAACCAGCCAACCCGCTTTTTGGACTGCTCTTGGGATTTTGGAAATCCGTTGAAGGGTGCTGAAATGCGTCAAACGACTTGGGGGTGGGCCGAAATGGGTCTAAATGGCACCCCCCCATGTTCTTTTGCCCAAGCGCCAGTTTGCCAAAAAGAGTGATTCGGGTTTGGAAATGTCTGGTTGACCCGTCCTTCTCACGTTTCTGGGGCAGCTGGTCGCGCGTTGCAGACCGACTAGCGGCCCCCGTTGTTTCTCCATTTTGAAGGCAGAGTGGTAGGCCAGGGGAGCAGGGTTGTGGGATCAATTGTGATAAAAGGGATCCCTCTTTTTTTGTCGGGGTTATATAGGGCTTGGTCTTTGGGAGGCCCTTATTGTTGTATCGCAGAAGTTGTCATTTCCAGCAGGCCTGAAGGGAAGCAAGCGGTTTCTGTTTCTTTCACCCCTAGCTTCATCCTCTCGCCATACATGGAAGCTGACGAACGGACCCTCAAGGAGGTCCTCCAGCCAGCTTCCATGCTGGTGGATGAGAGGGTAACCCCTACAGTACAACAGCCAAGATCTTGGGTTTCGCATTGGATTCCGCTTGAAAGCGATCCAAAGGGGAATATCACCTGCAGAAATCGGACTTGCCCCAAACATGTATTCCGACTGAGGGGCGTGTGAGTAGTAGATATCTTTGAGACATGACCTTTTCGTATCCCTTTAAAGCAACATAACACAACGATGGTTAACATAGAGAAAGCACAACCCCGTCTTTCACTTAAAGTCCAGGAACTTAAGGAGTGAGTCAACCAATCTTTCATCCGAAGCCAGCCTGTGGCATGCTCTTCAGCATCTCTCGCTTAACCTGAGTAACCCGGGGCAACATGGCCCTCACCTTCCCCTCTTCTTGCTGCTTGGTTTCAACTAAAAAAGGCTGCATGGTGGAAAACAAACAGCTTGTGTTTTGTCAGGGTTGACATGATACCCTGAAACAAGTCTGGGTATTTGGAGGAAATTCAAAATAAGGGGACCCATGGGGACCCCCAAAATGGCGGTTGTCCGTGTGGTTTCCCTGTACACCAACCTGAAAAGGCCACCCAGCGGAACGATTTACTGGCTCAGGAAGAAGGAAAACCCACCACCCCTCACAACCCGGGGGCACCCCGGGAACAACCCCGGGAACAACCTGGAAACACCTCGAGAAGGCCCTGGGGACAATTTGGGAACAAGCCCTGAAAACACCTCAGGGGCACCCCGGCAACAACCCTGGGAACACCCTAACCGCATTCCGAAGACAACCCGGCCGGGTTGTGGCTGAAGAAAGCCCGTCCCTTGAATTTCCAGTTGTTGCCGGGCGCATTCCGAAAGGCAAGCGAAGCTCAGCTCCGTGGAAGGTGCAGCAATAGCCACGGCGATTTGGCTTTTCTGATTTGGGGGTTTCAATCCCTGGCTCTTATTAAGGGTAAATAGAAGCCATTGCCTCACCTCCAAACCAGGCTCCAAACCAAACTCGGGTGGGGAAGGAATGCGAATAGCCCTCGGAGGCTTCTTTTTGAGGTTGTTTCAAGGGTGGGCCCTGTTTTGATATATGTAAAGGAAACCAAAGCTTTAACCTTTGCATTTTCAGGGGGTCCAAATCCAACATGTGTGGTTCAGGCCAATGTGGCCTGGAAGTAGGTCCTGCGGCTGTTAGGTCCTCACCAACCAGTGCACGCGGACCAGTCCGCGAGGCAAGGAGTATCACAGGTGCCTGGTGGGGAAGCCAGCCGACACCCCAGCTTGCCGAATGCTTCCTATTTTCGTGCAATCAGATCAACCTGCCCCTGTGGAGACATCGACAGGTCCGTCCAACCAAAACGAGCTGAAAGAGGGTCTCGAGGACTCGGTAGGCGGACGCGCCACCTGCGAATACGCGATAGCCCACTGCCGGCTGAAATCCCGGGCTAGGAAGCCGCCACAAGCTCCTAGTGCCCATTCATCGGCCTTACCAAGCCGGCGAATCTCCGTCCGAGTTCTCTGTGGGGCTGAAGCCCCTAGCGCGGCGAAAGCTGAGTCGATCCTGGTCGGATGATCAATCCAGGATTTCAGCTGCGTTTGGCACCAAGCCGTGTGTAACTGATTCGGTGCCTTATTTGGGCAGCACGCCCATCAGTGAATCGGAACCGAGCACCGCTCGGCCCCAAACAAATCATCGGACCCTCGATTGGTTTGGGGGCTTGGTCAGGACCTCCATTGGTTTTGGTTTTGCTTGTCTCAAAAAGGATGTGAAATGGGCTTTTGGTTTAGTGGGAAAACACTGGCGTTCCCACCAAGTTCAAGTCAAACAAATAACCAATATCTGCAACATGCAACCAAGCCTGAAGCTACGGCAACCAAAACTCGAGCACCGGGCGGAGGCATCTTTGCCGCCTTGGCGCATCGATCACAGAATGCCCTTTTCAGGCACCAGGCGTGAACCCGGGACCAGCAAAAACATCTTTTTGGCAGGTTTTCCGCACACGGTTTTGCCTGAAAAACGCAGCTACTTCAACAGTTCCACATGAGTCGCCCTGTTTGGGTTCACCGGATGTCCAGCAAACATAAGATTTGCAACCTGTTGTAGGTTCCCACTGCGGATTTGTCCAGTCCCCAAGTCTTCCTGGCTGGGAGCTTTTCACTGTCCCTGCTTCTTTGTTTCTCTTTACCTGCGGATGTAGTTCATATATGGGTGTGTCGTTTTTTACCCTCAAAAAAGACACACCCTGACCCTATGTTCACGCCGTGGACCAGTTGCCAGTCAGAGTCTTCCCAGAACAATTCACGAGCAGCGGCTTGAAAGTGTTGTCAACAACTGCGTACCCTTTCCCCCTCCAAGTGCCCGCTCTTCTTTTGGGCACGTATAAACAACATTGCAACCAAGCGAAAACTTCAAATTGTTTGGCATCTTGGCATCATGACACTAACACATGGGGTATGCTTTCTGAAAAAATCGCAGCAATCCCAGGGCCTAGTCTTGCAACAAAGGGCTTCAAGGGAAAACAAAAAAACGTGGCCATTTTGGAGGGCGGTGATTCCATTTCTCTGTGTAGACTTCGGTAACCCAGGAACTAACAGGACAACGGCGATGGGGGTACCTACTATCGGGCGAACCGCCTGAAATCGATCGTTGGTCGAAACGGTTTCGGCTTGGCTGCCGTTAGCGAAATGCATGGCTTTCCTTCCTAAAAGCTAACAACCCCGTAAATTGAAACACACACACACACACCACACTTGATGGAAGACATCGAAACTGCGAAGGGCTGGGCGGTGCATTTTCTTGAAGGGCAACGACAACACCCAGAAGGGCTGTTTGAGGGGAAGGCCTTGAGAAAGAGGGATGTCGAAGGGGCGGTTTCCGAGGCCGGTTCGAAACATTTTAAGCTAGCTGGGCGGTGCATTTTCTTGAAGGGCAACGACAACACCCAGAAGGGCTGTTTGAGGGGAAGGCCTTGAGAAAGAGGGATGTCGAAGGGGCGGTTTCCGAGGCCGGTTCGAAACATTTTAAGCTAGCTGGGCGGCGCGTTTTCTTGAAGGGCGACAACAACATCCGGAAGGGCTGAGGGAAAGCCTTGAGAAAGAAGCGCGTTGAAGGGGCGGTTTCCGAGGCTGTTTTGAAACATCTTAAGCTAGCTGGACGGCGCGTTTTCTTGAAGGGCGACGACGACGTCCGGAGGGGCTGTTTGAAAGGAAGGCCTTGAAAAAAGGGGGAGCGTTGAAGGGGCGGCTTCCGAGACTGTTTGGAAACATGTTGGGCTAGCTGGGCAGTGTGTTCTCTTGAAGGGCGACAACGGCATAGCGGGAAGTGTTGTTTGAAAGGAGGCTGTGGGAAGAAGGGGCTCAAAGAAGGTCAACCTGACAGGCGGTTTCCGAGTCTGTTCTACGCCATTCTTTTAGGGCAACGCGGGCCGTCTTCTTGGAGGGCAAAATTATTGAACGGGACAGTTCGAGCATCTTGAAGGGGTTGCCTTGCTGCGCCTCGCCGCTTCCCTGCCCAGATCTCGTAGGTTCCTGAGGGGTCTGGAGTCATGAGGAACCTGAGGTTCGACGCGCGGAGGCTATATGCGCCACTTGTGCAAAGGGAAGACACATGCATGGAATCAGGTTCGAGTTTCGGCATGGCTCACTCAGGTCGTCTTTCCCGACAGTGGGCATCTTCCACGGAGTGCCAACACCCAGCTGTCAGTACTTCACGCCGTTGTTCACCTGTCAGTACTTCACGCCGTTGTTCACCATGGTGGCACCCGACTCCCGAAAGCAATTAAAAGCAAAAAGGCGAAGCACCCTTTAGAAAAGGGGGCACGCAAACACACACACACACACCCGCGCGCGCGCAAACGGCAGTCAAAACTGGGGCTCCTGTGGTGTTGGTTCCAAGCAAACAAACTGTCCCCGCGATGCCGAAATCTCACCGCCTTCTTTGCACTTACAAGGTCCAGGCGCACCTTCTCATACTGCAAGGGTCGAGTCCGATTTGACTGCGGCAAACATGACGCAAAGGATATGATTGGAAAGGGATCTCCGTTGCTTAAGGGACTGTTTCTTCTGCGGGTCTCGTGCAGCTCAGGGACAGCTCACGCTGCACCAATCGAAAACCAACCTCCGGTCCACCCCAATTGCCCTACTCCAAATACCAGTAGAGCCGGCGAAGCCGTTCTAAAGCGAGAAGAGTGCCTATAGGAAGAGCTTGGGTTGTTTCTTTTCTTTCTTTCCTTTTTCTGTCTTTCTGTATCTCATTATTTCGTTCTTTCTTTCCTTTTTTCTTTCTCTTTATCTTTATCTCTCTCTCTCTCTCTTTCTCTTTCTCTTTCTCTTTATCTTTCTCTTTCTCTTTCTCTTTCTTTCTCTCTCTCTTTCTTTATTTCTCATTTCTTTCTTTATTTCTTTCTTTCTTTCTTTCTTTTTCATTCATTATTTATGTCTTTCTTTCTTTTATTTCTGTATTTATTTCTTTCGTTCTTTTGTATTTCTTTCTTTGATTTTTGTATTTCTGCTTTGTTTCTTCATTGCTGCCTTTCTTGACTTACTTTCTTTCTTTCTTTCTTTCTTTCTTTCTTTCTTTCTATATCTCTCTGTCTTTCTCTTTCTCTTTCCACTAGATCTATCTATCTATCTATCTATTTATCTATCTGCACCTGACCTTGCGAAAGTGCTGCGCCTGCCATGACATGTGTACTCGACCTTGCGAAAATGCTGCGCCTGCCATGAACTCTGCACTTCACCTTGCACGGCACAAAATGCTGCGCCTGCCACGAAATCTGCACCTCAGGTTTACGAAACAGTCTGCGCGGCCGTGCCAGTGGGCAACATTCGGACCCCGTGGCGATCCCGCCGCTGAACAGGGGTACCCTTCGCGTGTTGCGCATGTCTAACTCTACTTGCGCATGTCTAACTCTACTTTTCGTATTTACAGAAATTTTCTAACTAAACTTCCTTTGATGAGTACTAACTTTGCGCCCCCCACCCCGCCACTTCCGAGCCCCGAACTCAGACCCGATGCACTGCGGCCTCGCCGGATCCGGCAAGATCAGATGGAACTCACTCATCCACTTCTTTAAGGGTGCTGGGTGCCAGATAGGAGGGTCTGGAACCACTAAACAATTACCCATCCCTGTTTTGGCTCCATTTGCGTAAATCAAGCAAGTGGTGTTCCGTTCAGCGTGGCTTTAAAACCACAGAAAAAAACAGTGTTCAACCCATGTAGGCAGGTGTACCGCAAGGGTCATGAGGCGGTCATGACCCTCCAATGTAGACCTCCGGGCCCTCCAATGCAGATTCCTGACCAATCCCTCAACAAAAAACGTCTTGACCCTCAGGTCACTTCTTTGGGCCTAATTTGAAATTGGCCTATCTCTGGCCCCAAAAAAATCAAATCTTGGGGCAATGATTCAATGGGGGTCCCTTTCCCTTGTATGAAGGTCCCATGCCGACCGGACAACGACTACGGGGTATGCGTCCTTCAGCCCTGGAACAGCTACAGTGTGCAGTTGAAAACCAGGTAGGGTTGAAAGGTGCGAACGTGGGCAGGAACTTTGGACGGCCAAAGGAACCCGCTGGGGTTGCCCGGTTTAGGAAACACCAACATCTACCCCATAGCCAAAAACCCATCACTCAGTAAACTCCTTTGCTGACTGGCAGCAGTCAACGGGTCCGGGCGCCTAAACCGCTCTGCTTGACGCTGAGCATGTTGTCGGCGGTTGCCTGGCCATCTGGCCGAAATCGGTCGTGGGTACTTCAAAGGGGAACGCAAGTGTGCGATCACAAACTGATGACCATCTTGGCTCCCTCCATAAGAATGCTCGCAATTCTATGGGGTCCATTCAAAATACAAAAAGGCCACTTGATAACCCCCAGGAAAGGGGACTTTTGACGATGGCACAGATGCTCTGTTGGTGTGGGGGATACCCCATTTAAGGGAGAGTCGTACATGTAAAGGCCGTCAGAACTACCCCCGGACATCTCCAAATACCTGGTTGGCGATTTAGGGAAGCAACATGACAGGTACGTTCCACTACCTTCCAAAGTGTATCGATTTCCATCCATTCTCAAGTCGATGTGCTTGGGGGAACCAATTGATGGCAAGTTGCGTGTCTTCAATGTTCTCTACGAAAGGAGGCCCATGTGCATGCCATATCAAATCTGCGCTGTTCTGAGACCACTGCCAAAAGTTTAACTTGTGAATAAAGGCCTAAGGAAGGTCGGGGTTGGGAAACTCTTGTTTTCAGGTATGCAACTCCGTAAGGGGGAGCACCTTTTGACACCAAACAAGCTCCGGGGAGCCAGTTTCCATGGGCCGTATTTCGGAAAGCGGCCGGAAAAAACGCCCTTCCTCGCCCTCGCTCGCCGCTCACTCGCCCTTTTGCTCCGATCGTCAAGTCTTTGCTCAAATGACCTGAAGGCTCTCGCCTTCAAGTGGGTGTTGGCCTTGCAGACAAGCACAACTCGAGCACACATCGCCGGGCCACATTCCTCGGAACTATAGTTATAAGTGTTTTCTTCGTATATGCTTGTATCTCTGTGCCGTGTGAGTAGGTTGTCACTAAGTACAATTGCCTTCGTCATCAACTTGATTTCATCAAGTTGAAAGACAGCAATGACACAAGTTGGTCGATGTGGTGCTCAGGATTTGCCTACAGCGACTGCCTCAATGAAGGCAGTCGCCTGAGATTGCTCCTGCACATCTTGTCGAGCTGATGGAACAAAACACATGAGAAAGACCTAGTGGCTGCAAGAACTTGGAATGAAACCCACCAATTTCAGAGCTGCCAACGATCTCCTAGACGTTTGGAGGCGTGTGCATTGACGCGACAAACCTGACCAGGAAATCAAGAGCTAGCCAATTTTGAAGAACCTTCGACTGCCTTTCAGGCCGAACATCTGCTCGACAAGACTTTGAACAAACTCGAGTAGGGCTTAGAAATCTCTCCGCTGACCAAAACACGAACAGCTCATTTCAGCTATGCGAGCCCTGTGTTTCGGGACACCCTTTGAAAGCCAAATATCCAAGAGAGGCTTCAGATGCACCCAAACAGAGTGATGTTCCCCCCAGACCTGTGGATATGAGGCAAAAGGCTCACAAGTAGCTGACTTCAAAGGGACACCCCCGAAAAGGTATGATGTCAACCCCTGGTCTTGTTTCAAACTAGAAACCTCCCAAACTGGAGGCTTTCCCTTTCTCTTCCCTTCACAACGTCCCAAAACGGTAACTCAACAAAAAGACGAACCACCCACCTGCCCGCCCGAGTTGCCATCTGCCCGGGTCAACATGTTAACAACTTTGAGCTTCATACCTTTCAACGGATCGGTCCGGTTCGAGCATTGTGCGTCTAGAAACAGCAAAAACAAAAACAAATGTCCAGTGATAGGTTCTGTGTAGTAACAAAAAACAGCGGTCTGTCTACAAACAATAAATAAATACATACCAAGCAAATGGAAGGCGCTAAACGCAAGATGAGGAACTATGTTTTAAGGAGACCCATCACTTTTGACCCCTCCCAACGGGACCTATCAAGCCCCAGGGTTACTTCGACAAAATCGACAATAGCCACTAAAACATGCAGGTATTCTCACATCCGTTGCGCAAGGAAAAAACCCGACTCGGTTGTTCACCGCTAGGGTGGCGAGAACCAGATTGAAATGTTTGGGCCCTTGACAAACATGAAAACACCTGGCAGCAAACAGCACAAAAACTGTTCGCGACTGAACAAGCAAGTCTAGGGCACACTTCCCCATTCTTTTCCAGGGATCCTTGTTTTCCAGAAAACCATCAGAACCCCAGGGGAAATAGCTGGTTTTTGAAAGGAACCATGGTTGAAAAGAACGGGGAATGAACCCCTAGAGCAAGGTAAGCATTCAGAGGGTTTCATGTAGCCAAAAAAGTGCCTAGAAAAACTCGCCAGCGGAGATCTGGATTCGAATTCGTGCTCTTCAGCAGGCTCGTAAGACAGGCTCTTCACCTCAGCCATGCATAAAGCTGACATAGTTGGGACTAAAGCGCCTGAGATACCAAAGCGGGATTTTCCCATGTTAATCCATGCTACTTAGGAGGTTTCTTTGGCCACTAGAACCCGATTGCCAACAACCATGCCAATTGACCCCGCATACTCTCCAACCCGGCCAGTTTTTTCGGTGTATGTGTGTCAACACCTGATCAAAAATAACGGAAAGGCGATTTGGAGATGGGGGTGAGTATGGCAGGAACTTTGAGCGATCTGAGTCCAGTTTCTGCGATACTACCAAGCCGAGGACAAGCCTAGACAAGCAGGTTGATAGGATGCAGTACTTGGGCGGTCGGCCTTGCTACTATCTAGATGGGTCAAATAGCAGGACTTACTAAGTCCCGCAACTGAAGTTATATTTTCGCTATCCTAGGTTATAAGTCCGGACATGTTCGGCATATTAGAAGGCTAACATGATAAGTGGCGCAGGCTATCCCATGTACTTACCATGTCACCTAAATACATAGCTTCAAGTTGGCGAACATACGGGCGAACATCTCTTTGTAAGGCAAGTCTCTTGGCAAACTTACAGAAGTGATTCAACCCACTTGAGTAAGTATGCCGGCTGACTTGGTAAGTACGCCGCGGCCTACATACACAAGTAAATTGCGGTCTACATAGTTGAATTAAAGCTGTTGTTCTGCAATTCATCATGGCAGACCTTAAAAAAGCAAAGCGCGTTTCTCATACGGGTTTGCAGAAATCTGTTGTGCGGTTTCTGCGGGTATAGTTTGTGTGCCATGGGTGTGTTGTTGTTGTTCTTTTGCTGCTGCTGCTGCTGCTGCTGCTGCTGGTGTTGTTGTTGTTGTTGTTGTTGTTGTTGTTGTTGTTGTTGTTGTTGTTGTTGTTGTTGTTGTTGTTGTTTGTTGTTGTTGTTGTTGTTGTTGTTGTTGTTGCTTGTTGTTGTTGTTGTTGTTGTTGTTTGTTGTTGTTGTTGTTGTTGTTGTTGTTGTTGTTGTTGTTGTTGTTGTTGTTGTTGTTGTTGTTGTTGTTGTTGTTGTTGTTGTTGTTGTTGTTGTTGTTGTTGTTGTTGTTGTTGTTGTTGTTGTTGTTGTTGTTGTTGTTGTTGTTGTTGTTGTTGTTGTTGTTGTTGTTCTTGTTCTTGTTCTTGTTCTTGGTGTTGTTGTTGTTGCTGTTGCTGTTGCTGTTGCTGTTGCTGTTGCTGTTGCTGCTGCTGCTGTTGTTGTTGTTGTCGTCGCTGTTGCTGTTGCTGTTGTTGTTGTTGATGATGATGATTTGATGATGAGGATGATGATGAGTTGATGATAATGATGATGATGATGATGATGATGATGATGATGATGATGATGATGATATTGATGATGATGATGATGATTGTCGTGCCCTTCAAAAAGGCACTGAGGAAAGGCCGCGCTGCGGGGCCACTGCCATAGCAGGCCTGGCCAGCGGGCAGAGGAGGGTGGCCGGCGGGGTTGCTTCAAGATAAAATTAGTTGCCCTGAAAACTTCAAATCAACCCTCACACAGCTTGATCACCGTAACGTCAGCTATCCATCAGGGTATATATCCTTTTCTCATTGGAACAGCCCTGGGGAAACATTATGGAGACGGGAGAATTTACAAAAAGCTTGGTTAGCAGTTTGCAACGCAAGGGCCCGAGTTTTTGCAAAGCTTAAGTTGGCAAACACAAGTCTACCATTTCCATTGTTCCCCCGTCCCCCGGCTCAAATCTTTAATGGGGTCACTGCAGAAGAATTCTCATGAGTTAACATCACGGGGAAACCATTTGAAGCGAGGCTATATATAGCCTTATTGCAATGAGTTTTCTTTGGGACATCATTGTTTGCCCTGCGTGTTACAAATGCGAGAGGCTCATCAAGATTCTTGAAGGGCCGTTCAGCCCGAAATTCGGTTTTTGATGGATTATCTTTATTTTTGGGCTAAACATGAAAAGGGTTGGCAGGGAGGCTGTATAATATATGTATATATAGGGGAACATGAGGGGAACGTATACTGTGTGACTCATTTATTGGGGAGTTGTTTTGGGGAACCCACTGTTTTTAAGGGACCCAAACATGAAGCTGCAGGGTTGCAATCAACACAATGCAGAGCAAGGGGCATGCAAGGCTGGGCATGAAGCTCGCCGTCATGCTGGGCATAGCTCGCATGGAAAAGCGTCACAGTTGCCAGCGCCATGGAGAGTGCTGCCAGATTAGCCGGCGTGCGCAAGACCTACATGGCACTGCAGACGGACGCACTTGTCTGAGAGAGCGACATGTATGCATGGCGAACAGATGCGAACAGCATTGGCTGCCAGCAATGACTTTTTCTTGATTCCCCGGTGTGCAACACACCATCAAGTGCAGCTGCACTATATAGAGGGGGAACCTTTGGCGGCGCGCGTTCAGGGAAAATCGTTGCTGAGTGGTGCATGAAGGCAGTTGCTTCGCAACGCAGTTCATTCTTCTAGCACTGTGGTGCAATGCGGGCTCCTCTCCATGTGCCTCTTGCTTGTGCACAGCATGCACGTGCGCGTAGCTTTTGGAACCAAGCTCATCTGCGGGCGTGCCAATAAGAGCAGCCACCATGATCACTAGTGACCTTCATGAAAAGATTTCGGGCCACATCAGAAAGGCGGAGGCAGGCCTGCTGGTACAAGGAATGGCAGCACTGATGGTTGACCTTGAGACGCTTTGCGCTATATAGTTAGCCTGCTTTTCCATTGGTGCTCCAAACAATTTACTGGAGTGTTCAATGCGCGTAAATAGAGGCTGTGGTCTTCAGCATCTTTAGCCCAAGCAGGGTTGGCCTGTGAGTTGGCCCGTTTTTAGTTGACAAATCAAATCCAGCAGCGTTATTGTGTTCGAAGCAACTTGTTTATGGAGCTTTGGTTTGCGTGGACAGCTTTCAAAGTGGGCAACCCTTCCAGGAAAAACCACCTATGCTGGCGAACGAGAATCAGGCCGCAGTTTGTGCATGTACACACTGCGAATCGGGATGGATTTGGCTTATCAGCCAACGATGTTCACAGCTTATGCAGTGACATCAGCGAGTGCGGGTGGGAGTGGAACCAGGTGCGGGCAATTTGCGCTGAGCTATCCCCGGCAGAGATCCCCGCAGTTGAAGCCTTCAATCGGCAGCTAGTGGGGGATGACACTGTAAGTGCGAACCTTCGCTTGGCACCTGTGGTTGAGGGAACGGTCAAGTATGCATCGCTGAGTGCATCGCACACCAATCAGGTGTTGCGACTCTTCGCGGCAAACTGTTTGCACGAGGGGGACCCCGACCTTTTAGTTCAAGGAAGGCTTTCGATTCACCAGCTCCAAGCAAAGGACCCTGCTTTCGCGGATGCCGTAGAGCAAGGCTTGTGGTGGTGCGTGGTTAGCCAAGAAGTAATGTCAGAGTACCCACAACTTGCCAGCATGATGCAACAAGCCAACAACACAGGCGCGCAATTGCAGCGTAAAGAGCCCGAACTTCAACTATGCCGGCGCCTACTGGCCGTTTGGCAACAGGAATCCAAAAGCAAGCCAGGCAAGCAAATCCAATACCAGGATGTCAAGGTAAAAATTCTTCGAACAAAGCCAACATGCGCACCAGCAGTGCCTCACATGTGGGCATTCATGATGAAGTTTGGCGGCGGTGCACAGGGGCAAGAAATGCGCTCCACAGAGGAATTTGTGAAAGGGGCCGGTGCTTCGCAACGAAGCTTAGGCGCAGAGGTGTGGGACAGTTTGTCCTTGCCCGGCAAGGGGGGGGAGCTTCTTCTTCGTGCGCGGCATGCTGCGCTTCGCCTCGCGTACGTGGATGAGAAACCGCTCACGGCCAACGAGATCAAGCGCATGTTGAAGGCCAATGACGTGGTCACTGCGGAGAAGCTCATGCACGAAGTTAGGGATCTCGCTGCCGGCTTGACCCCTGAGCTTCATCACGAGGTCCTGCTGTTCGAGCACCAGCTCATTGTGCAGATGCTTGATCGTAAGGGGCGCCTCCCAAGCATGCAGCACGCCGCGCAGGCTTTGGTTGCCAAGATCCAGGAAAAGGGGGGGCCCACATTGACCGAGAAGTGGAACGGGTTCACTCTTGCAAAGCCAGCGGCAGCTGGCCCATCTGTGCCTGTCGCAGGAGACGCCATTGCGAAGCTTTGCTGTACGAAACAATTACTTTGTCAGACGTCGAGATTTATATAGGCTGCGCTCCTTGCTGCTCTTTATGATGCTGTCGCTGCTGTTGTTTTATGGTTGTTGTTTTTTGGCGGTTGGTGAAGATGACGACGCTGGTGACGGCGCTGCTACTTCTGCTGCTGCTGACGAGGATGATGATGAGGATGATGATGATGATGATGATGATGATCTTGATGATGATGATGATGCTGATTACGGTGATGATGATGATGGTGATGATGGTGATGATGATGGTGGTGGTGATGATGATGATGATGATCATGGCAGCGATCATGATTCGGATGCTGTATGTTGTTGTCGTTGTTGTTGTTGTCGTATGTTGTTCGGATACCAGGGTGTAGACCCCCAGCTGCGTAAAACCTTTTCAGGCGAGCACTCAGCCCAGCCATGAACTGTAGGGGGTCACTGAAATATGGCAATTTGGCGAGCATTGTGCCCATGCAGCATTTTTTATGGGCCAATTAGCTTTCGCTACCCACCTGAGATCCATAACAAAAGAAGATCAAATGGTAAAAGGCGAGCCCTTGGCCCAGCCTGGCGAGCTTTCAGCCCAGCCCTGACAGCCTAGCGAGCTCTCAGCCCAGCCCTGACAGCCTGGCGAGCTCTTAGCCCAGCCTTGGAAGTATATGATCATTATAAAGCGCCACTGTTGCTGATGCTGCTGTTGCTGTTGGTGGTGGAGCTGTTTTGTGACCCCCTTGTAATCGTTTGGAATATCAATCAATTCAATACATCACGCTGGGCTTTTGCAGCTCGCGCGCTAAGGATGCTGACCTACAATACGAGCGGCGAGCTCGCAGAATGCCAGTCCCTTCTGAAAGAGCAGGGGTTTGATATCGGCCAGCACGTCATGCGGAAAGCTGACCAAATCACTGGCACTATCACAGGTTTTACTCAAAACCACGTCGTCTTGAGCATCGAGAGTGGGATGATTTCCGGGACATGCAAAGTGTTGGCAGCAGCATTCAGCAAGCGGGAGTGGACGCATTCCGTCCCCAAGAAACAAGTTGAGGAGTTGCAGGACCTAGGTTGGGTCAAAGGAGCGGTTCTTTTAATAGAAAGTATGTTCAAATCCCACAACAACATGACCCCCTGTTTCTTTCTTTGTGTGTTTCTTTGGTGTTTCTCCACGTGTTTGCCAGGAACACTGGCAGCACCGGATCTCAAGCCACATTGACTTTGGCATTCAGTATTTGAAGGGCAAGATTCTGGAAGCCCTCTTGGCCGAGGAATCCAAACATGTGGAGACCCTGCGCAACCTGCGCATCCAGTTGAAGCCCTTCAAGAACGTGACTTCTACCAAGTGCTTTCCTGTGAACAAGCTTGTGTTGACGCCCACCACCATTCGCATTGCCACACAGTCCCCTGCTTCAAACGCTGTGCCGCTGGGGCAACTCCTGAAGGGTCCGGAGGGCGTGGTGTCGTTTTGGTTGATGCCTTGCTTCGTCCCACCAAAGCCTGAGGGGGACAGCAACTTGCAGGGAATGGTAGCCGCCTACTGGATGGTTCAGTCCACTGACAGGGAAGAGGATGCAAACATGGCAATTGATCGTGACCTGACCACCTACCAAGCCTACGAGAAGCCTTTGCGAGAGGTTGCCATCAAGATGCCCCTTATGAAAAACAAACGGGCCATCAAACCTGGGGATCAGCTGGTGGTTTTCCGGAAGAAAGAGGTCAAGGTCCCTGACTTGTGCGAGCTGGTTCCCTTGGAGGCGCCAACAAAGCGCCGCCGTGTAAAGTCAGCTGATTAGGCAATTGCGGGCAAGTTGCCCATCTTCGGGAGCGAAACCTGAGTTGGAGACATTTGGGATGCTTTCATATATATATGCACCTGTTTATTGCACGTTGATTTGTACGAGAGCATGTCAGTGTGAGCGCAGCGGGCTCCCAAGTGTTCATGATATGATGAGTCTGAGTGTGGGCGACACAAAGTTTTCATGCACCATTTCAAGAGCCGTGAGTTTTGCGAGAGAAAGGACTTGCCTGCTACCTGTCAGACGCAATACGTATGAACACACGTTTCCACTGAAAGTCGCACGACAATTGGCGACAATTGGTGCCTCTGCAGCTTTTTGGAGCGCTGTCACGCATGGGCTCTGGATGTAGGGACTTGCGTTGAACGTTCTGTTTGCACGGTTCAAGGCCTTTGCGTTTAGTCAAAGTTGAGGGCTGGGCTTCTTGCTCGCCTCGGCTGGGCGCGCGCCGCCGTGATGCTAGTCAACATCATCACGAAAGTGGTCATCACGTCTGAGCTGAACCCCAAGCATCCCTGGACACCCGAGACTTGCCAACTGGGGGAGCACACCTTTGCAAAGGTGTGCAAATGGAACCGCGAGTTCACTAGATTTGCCACTGGCCGTGCGCTTGATCTTCGCAAGGACAAGAACTACTGCGCGAGCTGTGGCTGGCTGGACGACATCGTGAACCAGCGGCATCACCAGTCAGTGGCGGCTGTCCAGGACGCGCTGCAGGCTGACGAGCACACTGATGCTGACACGCACAAGAGCGCCAAAAAGCGCAAAGTGCACCAGCGGGACCAGAACCTGGCGCCACCGTATGTCACTGTGACCTTCCCACGCGTTGAGTTTGCCAACGAAGTGTTCGAGGAAAAGCACGTGAAAGTGGGGTGGGCAGTGAAGGCGCCTGAGATTTGGATTGAAATGAGTCCCGAGATCATGGGGCACCTTCAGCTTGGCATTCGCTCTAGCAAAGCAGCTGAGCAAGCAGCACAAGCTGGAGCTCCCAACGCTGAGGATTGAGAGGTGTGAGTTGAGTTGGCACAGAAACTAAACAGGGCAGTAGAGAAGACGAGACCAGAGATACACATTTCCTTTTCGGGGCAAACAGTCATAGAGCAAGCTGTTGCACCAACATCAGGGCCACCTCAGCCTCGCCAATCCACAGGTTGCGCGCCAAACTGGCTAGTTGTGTTTGCGGGCTGCGCTTCTGCACGGCTCGCGGCACCGGGGATTCTCTGGGGAAAAGGTCAGCTGGCAAGTTGGCAGGGTGTACCACTTGTTCATACTCAGCCTGTCGTGCGGGGTTTGCTTGAACAAACTATGTTGTGTTGTTAAACAAAGGTGCCCTGTTTGGCTTCACGTCTTTGGGGTATATGTTTCAGGTTGCGAGGGTGCAATGGCTTGCTGTGGTGGCCGCAGGAAATTTGCAAAGGGTCCATTGGCTCTTTTTGTTGGGGCTGCCTTTTTGCCAGCATCCCGGAACTCTGCCCTAAAAGGATCTCTTTGGCCTCATTTGGTTTGGCGCCCAATTCAACGGCGTTTGCATATTTTTTAGAACCATGCAGTTCATGTATATACAGAAAACATAACCCACGGAAGAACATTTTTTGGGGATAGCTCTTATAAGGAATCCATGAAAAGAGTGGGGGGTTGTCTCACGATGGTCCCACTGAGGGTTCACATGGGTCCTTGACCGTCTTTGCGTGTGGTTGTGCTGCTCATCAGCCATGAGAGGGATGCATCATCATCAAAAAAAAACATTTTGACAGGGGCTCAGCTTAAACACAAAGAGGAACAAGGGCATGTGTGTTTTGAATGTGCTGATTTTTCATGGTGCCAAGCTTCAGATTTTTCACGGTGCCAACCTTCTCTTTAATAAGTGGCCCGGTCAGCTGCCGGGGGCTGCTGCTATGGAGGATGATGGGCCGCCTGCAACGGTGGACCCGTACATGATCATGGAGGAGGAGCTGCAGCCGCCGGCAAAGCGGCCGAGGGGCGCGGACCACGTCCAGGACATGATTTGGGCAAACATGTGAAACCAAGACCATGTCTCATTCCAAACCATCTGTTTGAACAAGTTTGAGCCATGTCAGGATGTTGCTCACATGTTGGTTTTGGACAGCCTTTGCAGGAGGACGCGGAGACGCACGAAGCTGAGAACTCAGCCGACAAGGCCCACACGGTCAAGCCCGAGGAGGAAGGGGAGGACCAGTCATGGTGGTGGGAGGAGCAGGGGTGGGAGGCGAAGGAAGAGGCAAAGGAAGAGGAGGAAGCCGTGCCATCGAGCAGCAGGCATGGTGTGGCGGCAGCCACTTGGCTTGAGGGCCAGCCTGGCCAGAAGTGGCAGGAGCAGGAGTGGCAGGAGCAGGAGTGGCAGGAGCAGGAGTGGCAGGAGCATGGCCAGAAGTGGCAGGAACCTCGCCGCAAAAAGGAGTGGGATGAGTGGGATTGGAGCAAAGCAGATTGGCGTGAACAAGATTGGGGAGGCCATGACGAAGCCAAGTGGGACTGGCAGGACCTGCGCAGAGAGTGGCGTAGCAGCTCCACGGGCAAGAAAGGCAACAAGGGCAACAAGGGCAACAAGGGCAACAAGGGCAACAAGGGCAACAAGGGCCAGAACAAAGGCAAGGGGCATGGCTTCTATGTCACCACAGCTGACGGTGGCAAGGGCTACATCGATTCGCGTGGCCAGCTGCAACCGTGCTCTGGCTCAACAAACATGTTTTTTTTTGTCTCCAATCGGTCATGTGTCAGCCAGACGTGAGGGCCAGATTGAAGAACCACCAAGATTGCTGTATACATGTTCCTTTTCAAGCAGTGTCTCAACATGTTGTCTGTCGAGTGTGCCGAGCTCCCTGCAGGATCCAGCAGGGCCGACAACGTGCTCGCACCCGAGGAGGGCATGCGACCCAGAACCAGCGGACCGCGGACAGGTGCATTGATGTCCTTGGCCGGATGGCAGACGTGGTGGGCCGGCTGTTGTGAGGCGGCGTGGTTGCCCTCGGGCACCTTTGGGGCATGCAGTACAGACACGGGCACATGTACATACACATGCACAACCACACATACACAAACACATACACACATATACATGTATATATATATACATACATACATACATACATATGTAGATATATACAAAGACCAGTGCATCATCACACACACACACAAACACTACCATGTTGAGATGTGCAAAGGTGTCCGCTGTGCAATTTCGTGCCAGTTGTACAGATGCACGTTTTAGGTTTTGCTGTCACTAGGACGGAATTGCTTGGCCTGCGGTCTTACCATGAACATCATGACGGCCCCCACAATGTCCCGATCACCCAGCATCAACACGGATTTGCAGCCCAAACCATGCCCCCTGTAGACATGCTAAGTCTGCGTGGCCAAGTGCTGAGAAGCTGGACTGAAGGCTTGCCCATGGGAGTTGTGTGAGTTGCCCAACCCGCTGGATGGTCGGTTTTTTATCAATCGATAAATTATCATGCGTGGGGATCACCTTTTTTTATCGATCTATAAAAAGGGATACCAATTTCCTTATCAATTGATAAATTTGTTGGGTCGGACCACCCCAAAAATTATCAATTGATAAAAAACTAGGGTGCACCCTCATCATTTTTTATAGATTGATAAAATACTTGTTTTCTTTGATAGGTGAGAGGGTAGGGGCGACTGCGAATCAGTCGGCTGTGGCTTGCTCGCTGATAAGCATCCTTAGCAGGTCGCATCACAGAAAAAAGACGCGGCAGGCCTGAGTACATGGGGGTACCTTGGTGCATTCCATAACCTGAGAACTGTTTTGTGATGTCAGTGAGGGAACTGCTTGGAACCATTGTTGGCTGTTTGTCCTGTTGAACTTGCAGATCTATCGGTTATCCAGGGTCTCTCACCACTTGTGGGAAAGGGCCGGTTTGCTCCAAAGTTCGTGCCCCACCCCCCCTCCTCCCTTCCTCTCCCCCTTATAGGTCGAGATATTATACTTGCTCACCCACCCCCCCTTCCCTTCTTTCGATGTGTGTTGTACGGACCCGGTTGCGTTGGAGCATGATGAAGGGATGCGGTGTGGCGTGTGTTTCTGATGGATTATCCCAATTCCATCTTGTGATCCCAGCCGTGGCGAGCATGTTGGGGCCAACCTCAACCTGTTGGGCTGACCCTGCAACTGCCCAGCCTTGTGGCGAGATTTGTGTGCATCAGATTTGTGGGAACCTGACTTGTGTAGGGTCGAGTATCATGAAGGCGCAATGCCTCCATGACATTCAACATCAAACATCATCAAACACTTTGCACGGCACACCCAACTGAGAAACAGTGGATTGCCTGCTGTCAAGTTCTCCCATTTCCAGCCCTACAAGGGATTGAGTTCAAAGCGTGTCATTTGCAGCTGAACTACCCTTCCAAACTGATAGCCTAGGCACCTGATTCTTGTTGATGCAAAAGGGGACAGCCAAGGGGATTTGAAGGTCCACCAGGGCTATGGTGTAAAGAGGTTTCCCACCTTATTTTCCATGCATGATCACTGCCAAAGCAGACACTTATCAAAGTATGCCTTGTGGTCACTTGACTTCTCTAACAAAGGCATCGCAACAGTTTATTTGTTTTTTGTTTTTGATTTGTTTTTTGAAATCGTGGCCCGTTGTGTCAGTGCCTGGCCCGGGGGCATGTTTTTATTTTGCTTTGCTAGGAGTGCATACCAGGTTGGGCGTGGGCGGTAAAGAGGCTTTCTGGGGGTCTTTGAACTTAAGGCACCGAGTTGGAGTCCATGGGGGGCGTTTGGTCTTGAGGCAGCCGCAGGGAGTCACGAGTGCGAACTCTTCACATGCCAGCACCCTTTGTTTTGCACTGACAGCTTTGTAGCACGCAGAGCTTCTACTTTAAAGCGCAAGTAATAGTGCCAATGGCGGATGACTGAATCTAAATGAGTTGAGTCTGCACAGGCGCTTGTGTGCTTGTGACTCAAAATTTGCATGTGGCATGCAGGGATGCTGGGCTTTTGCTCGCACATTGCAAGCTGGGCTTGATACGATGCTCGCTTGCAAGCCCCCTTCCGAATCAGGTTATATAGAGAAGGGCCCGGATCCCGGCAGCCGAGCCATGGCTTCCACCGCGAGTAAGCTCAAGGCGGACTTGCAACACATGCACACCTACCTGCACACCCAGCAACGTGTTGTGCACGAGGAGACCTTCTCGGCCATGCAGGCCGCTCAAGCTTGCAACTTTGCAAGGCGCTTCGAAGTGGCGAGTGGTCAGCTTTCCCTGGCAGACGCCTCTGACTTGTCAGCGGCGCTGCAGGCTGGCCCGTGGTCCCAGGCCCAGAAACAGCAACTTGCCAGCTGCCTGGACAAGGCAGTAGAAGCCGAGGGGGCTGGAAGACGAGCGCGGCGCCCAAGCCAAACCATCAAGGGCTTTGCTGTGTACTTGACGGAGTCGGACCTGGAGGCCCTGAAGAACCCGAACAACCACGCATGCCTGAAAATCCAGGTGGCGGTCGACCGATGCTTTGCAATCGGTCTCCATTTGCCGTCAGAGCCGGCCGCGGCCCACATCGTTGCCACCTTGCACGACCTGGGGCTACTGGCGCGCGATGGGCCAACCCAACTACGATACGTGCAGGAGTTCAAGACCCAGCTGCGTGCCAAGATCAAGCATGCGCCGCAGAGCGCTGTTCACCTGATTCAGTACCCAGCCTCGCCTGAAGAGTTGCCGCAGCCTCTGTGGGCAGCAAGCTACGCCAACGAAGGGCCCAACAAGCAAGGTGGCAACGCTGGACTTTTGCCTGGGAATTTCCCAGCCAGAAAGTCGAACCGGGCTTGCAAGAACAAGGCCGGCAGTGCTGGTGAGGAGCAGCAGGGCATGTCAGACTTCATGCAGCGCATGTGCACTACCTTCATGGAAGCCTTTGCCGGTGGGATGTCCGGAGCGTCGCCAGCTTCGTGCGGTTTGAATGGGCTCCAGGTCTTCCAGCAGCAGAAGAAAACAAGGCCCTTCCAGCGCCTGCTCCCTTCGCTGCGGCAGCTCTGGCCGATCAAGCCTCCTCCCCTTCAGAGGGCGGTCCTGGCACGGACTCTCAGGACTTGCAGGGCATGGGCTCCAAGGCCGCGGACGCTGGGGCCGTTCTCAAGCAGGACCTCTTTGACTTGCCAGCCGCGCCGCTGCCCGCCACTAACGACCTGGCCAAGGCCGAGGAGAAGCAGCCCCAGGGGCAGTTCGGTGTGATGGCTGATGCGTTTCAGGCTAGGGAGCTGTCCAAGAAACACCCTACCTCTGGCAAGCCAAAGGCGAAAGCGAAGGGCAAGGCAAAGGCCAAGCCAGTCGCAAAGGATGCCGGGAAAACTCCCACTAAGAAGGGCCTCCCGAAGGCCAAAGCATCGCCAAAATCGGCAGCAAAGCTGCCACGCCCTCCAAAAAAGGGGGAAGGCACCATGTTCTGGAAGGAGGGCAAAATCCATCGCAGTGATCGCGATGGATGTTGGAGAGTGTTCGTCCACCGATCCAATCGTGTGGACAAGAAAGTCTACTGGAAAGGCGATGAAGCTTCTGCCTGGAAGCGCGCTCTTGACATGATCGAGGCGGCTTAAAGCTGCCTGACTGTCAGGCATTTTAGAGGGTTGCCACCATTGCAGGGCAAGGGCTCAAGGCACAAAAGGGGAACCACTCAAAAGTTTTTACTTTGCAATATAGGTGTTGCCTTGTCCATATGGGTCGCATCATATGTTCGTGTGTGTGCTGTTTGGCGATGGTTATTTAGCAAGAGTGTTGGCAATGCCTTCTTTTAAACAAGTTCAATTGAGAAGGGGTACCCTTGGCCTGCATGCGGTGGCTGGGTTTGGTTGAGCTGGGCATGCCAGCGTCATTCCTGCTCACCAAAGGGGAGTCAAGCCGCACGGCGTTAGGCCACCGCAAGAGCAAAAAGCAAATTGTTCATAATGACACAGCCTTGCTGCGCACAGTCTGCAAGGGAAACAGCTTGTATATTGAGTGTTTGCGTCTCAGCCGCTTGGTTTTTGTGACCTGCTGCGGGAGCTTGGCTCATGGAGATCAAGCAAGTCTGGCCTTCAGTTTCATGTAACTCTTCAAAAGTAGCAACGCTCACATGGGCAACTGCGCTGAATTTGGCGCATGACGCTATATGAGGCATCGCCGTGCGCATAAGCATGAAATAGGCATGATGACATATCACAGCTATCAGCTTTCCTAAAGTTTTGTCGCATTAGCTGGGCGGTTTTCGCTCGCTATGGTGGCTGGGCAGTAGCTCGCTTCTTTGTGCGCAAGCCTGGCGCTTCTGCTGCAATGTCGCTTGAGTCCCTGAGCTTCAAGAAGTTTTGCTCTAAGAGCGCGCTTGCAGAAGTGCTGACTGAGCTCAAGACCAAAGGCCTTCCAAGTGCCACATCGCGCACAAGCATCAAGCGAGCCAGGGAAAAAGCTGTGGACATTGCAACGCCCTATGGGGATATGCTTGTGCGCAAGCAGGTTGAACTGGAGCCCCCAAAGCCAGGAGGCAAACCTACGCGATTTGAATTCACGTTTGTAAATCCTGTGGCTTGGCTTTACCACATCTCTGCGACCTGCCGTGAATATTCAGATTTCTTTCGGAGCGTGCTTCAATTGAATGAGCCCACACCAACCAAGCCTTGGGAAATTATAGTGTATTTTGACGAAGTTTCACCTGGAAATGTGCTTCGACATGATCAATCTCGAAAAGTGCAAGTTGGCTATTGGTCTGTGAAGCAGCACGGCGTTAAGGCACTTTCGTGTGAACGACACTGGTTTCTTCTTGGGATAGCCCGCTCGGATCTTGTGAAAAGAATCCCTGGCAAGATGTCTGCATATGCCAAGCTAGCTATATCGAACTTTTATCAACCCTTTGACGTGAGGCAAGGTATCCAACTTGAATCACCAAGCGCGACGGGCCACAACATGTTTTTTGCGGTCGTGGCTGTGCTCCTCGGTGACGAGGCGGCGCTCAAGGACGCATTGAGTTGGAAGGGTGCCTCTGGGACTGTGTTATGCCCTTTGTGCCGAAATGTAGTGGACCACAAGTCCGAGCTTCCTGACCATGACCGCTCCAATCGTTTGGTACCTTCACACTGTTTAGACATGACCCTGATGGACTTTCACACTGATTCCAGCATCCGTGATGTTTTGCAGTTCTTACGGGAACAACAACCACTGGTTCCGCACTCGCAATTTCAGCGCATGCAGCAGTTCCTTGGCTACAACTACGTTGCACAAGGGCTGCTGCTTGATCAAGAGCTGGACATACAGCCAGCAAGCGTTGTCATGTTCGATTGGATGCACACTTACATTGCCAATGGCTTGTGGAACTGCGAAATGGGCTTGAACAGCTGCGCCACGCTGGCATTACACAGACGGTGTTGCACCATTGCCTGCAGACGTTTCGCTGGCCCTTTGCTATCGCCAGCCGCGGTGTGTCTGGTAGCAGGCTTTTCGCGAAAGTGCAAAGCGGGGATGTCAAATGCATGGCCTCGGAGGCCCTTTCCATTTTCAGCGTGATAAGGTTCATCCTGCATGAGCGCACGCGCGCAGGAGAGTTGAGCGCGCTGCGTTCGCATATTCAGTCGTACATGGACCTGTGCGCCGTCCTAGACCTTCTGATCGGAATCAAGCAGCAGACAACGCGCGCGTCTGATCTGGAGAAGTCTGTCTTGAAGCACTTGACTTCGTACACTGCTGCGTACGGGCATACCCGCTATCTGCCGAAACACCACTACGCATGCCATTTGGGTAGGATGCTGAGTTCCCATCGAATTTTGTGTTCTTGTTTCACCCACGAAAGGAAGCACAAGGAAGTGAAGCGATTCGCCAATCTGAGCTCTGGCGGCAACAGCTTTGAAAGCAGCGTGCTTGTAGACGCACTTCGGCTGCAATTGGAGGAGCTGGATTCTCAGCCTTTCCGATCGGGGTTGCAAGCCCCTTCTGAGCCCACTCCAGCCATGAAGTCCCTTTTGCGTTGCATGTTGGCAGACAACGACAGCGAAGTGCAGGTATCCAAGGTTGCCTACGTGGCGCCTTGGGAGTTGATGTCGGCCCATGATGTGGTCTTACTTGATCTTGATGGGCGCAAAGAAGTTGGGCAAGTATTATTTTTTGCACGAGTGGGCATTCAAGATGTCGCTTGCGTGCAATTGTGGCAGCCTTTGGGGCAAAATGCCTTCAGCCCGAGTGGCACGCCCTTGTTGTGCAGTTTCGACTACATTCGTTCCACTTGTGTGTACTCCGAACGTGGGGAGGTCAGGATTGTTGTGCCGCCGTCGTGCGCAATGTCGCAGTGAAAACACACGATGTGCTCAGCAAGCTCTTGCGCCAGCTAAGGTTTTCACATTTTGTACCCCATATTTAGCATCTTTACCTTGAAAGCTGCAGGGTGTACAACCTTCATGTCTTGGAGTATCCCAACCGTGCCAAGTCTTCTTGGCGCCCTTTTAGGCCCCGCCATTTTTTGGGGGGACGCTCTTTCCCATATAGGCAATGTTTTGGTCAAGCCCACGCTTTGTATTCACAAGGTTGTTCCGGCGAGGTGTTTGCGAAGCACTGCTTGTGCTTTATCAAGATCCCGCGGGCGAGCTTCTGTTGTAGCCCAGCCACATTAAGCCTTGCAGGGGGGCATTCGCGAAACGCCGCTATCTTCTGTTTTCAGCACCGACCGAGGTATACCATATAGGCCAGACACATGAGACCCTGCAAGAATTTTGCTGAACATGAACTCTGTGTTCTCAATTCCTTCAAGGCGAGCATCTACTGTTGCCCAGCCATTTTCAATGAGTATTGGTGAAGCACAGTCCGTGTTTGACATCTAGCCCAGCCACACTATAGGCCCAGTACAGGCGAGCTGTTCGTCAAGCCCAGCCCCATTGATACCGGGCCTTTATTAGCGAGCTTTCGGCGAACGACCCAGCAACTGTGACGAGCTTTTGTTTTGTCACCGTAGGCCACGCAGGTAAGGCTTCAAACCTCAGCCACGTTTTGCTTCTTTATGCATGGCCCTTTATAAGCGAGCTTCCGGTGTACAACCAAGCCAGTCGTATGTGTCGTCGAAGCTTTCAAGGCGAGCTGTCAGTTTAGCCCAGCCAAGGCGAGCTGTCAGTTTAGCCCAGCCAAGCTTCGCTCTCGTCAAAGCACGTTGTGCAAGCAAAGTCTCTTGTTCGGGGGACCCTTAGAAACAGTGGTCAACCAAAAACATTTCTGAGTATACCCCTATGTAGACCCCAAAAGAAGTTTACGCGTGGGTATACGTTTCTTTTTGAGGGTATAGATTTTAAAGGGAAACCAGAGGGAACCTATACCCATTTGGGGGGTGCCCTCAAAAAAAAACACACCCGCGTTTCGTTTCGCAGAAAACGCTTTTACAATCCTGAAACCGAAGAGCTTTGAACCTATATATATTCGGGTTCGGGCGCGTTTGTTTACAGCATTGGTTCGGTTCTGACAACAAACGCCCGAGCAATTGGCAGCAGCGTCGTTTCGGGCATTTAACCACTTGGCAAGCAACTGGATGGACGGCGAGCAGGCACAATATATAGGCAGTGTTTAGCGTGCACTTTGGCAGGGTCGTACATTTGTGCAGCCGAGCTCTTGTAATCAACGTGTGGCATTGAGCCATATAATGCTGGCAAACAATGTAGTTTCAGCAAGCGCCTGCTGTTTCGTGTCTTTCTTCAGGGCATGTATAGACGCTGTCATTTGCTTCAGCAACAGCACTATGGCTTCATATATACCGAAACCTAGATGAACTTCTGTCCAATCATGTCCAGATGTTCCTAGCCATGGATGCGCAATGACAGTAGCAGAAATTGGCTGTTTTTTGCTTGACCTCAAGCGTAAAAAACAAGCAGCTGCCCTTGTGTTGTGTATGTGCAAGCACCCGGACAGTTATGTTTGTGCATGGCGTGTGTGTGTGTGCGCAACTAATTGAAGGGCACTAAAACAAGTTGTGCTTGCAAGAGCCTTTGTGCTGGGGCTGAACGTCCTGCGAAGCGTGCCTTTGCGCGCCATGGCCACTCATGTGTTTTCACAGTCCCCCCAACGTCTGCCGCGTTGCCAAACAATCATCATGAAGGCTTCGTAATGATGGTGGAGCTTGCATGGGGTGTGATCCAGGCACAGATAAGGCCATGTTGTCGGTTTCGCTTTCTTTTTTGCACCGCCTGCCTAGAAACTGGCTCCTTCCCCCCCCGCCCTAAAAATAGTTGAACGCTTGACGCGTTTGGCGTTGGTAATCGAGAGATTTTGAGACCCAAAAAGAGTTGATGGTATAGTGAGTGAATCCTTTTTTCATAAACATGTACAAATGTATATTTGGATACGCACATATATATATATATATGAAACTATACATACGTACATCAATATGATTTTGCACACATATCTATATTTGCGCAGTTCTTTCCAAACATGAATATGAATATGAATATCTGTGTGTGTTAAAATACATATGTATATACATATATATGTGTATATATAAATATGTGAATACGTTTCAATATGACAATGAACTGTCTACTGGGAATGCCAACTATGCACTTCCTCCGGCATAGCCTTGGGTTGAGAACGGCAAGTTTGGGACATGTGGAAGTAATTCGGAGTGCGTGATGTGGATATTGCGAGTCTTACAGGCTGAAGTCACATTTGTTTTCCTACGATGGCCCCATATTATGTAGCCTTTGCGCCATTAAACCTATACTGCCCAAGATGCAACAAAGCCCTCAATAATAACGCTGTGCAAAACAGTATGACCGTTCCCTGTGGTCGAGCTGTCTCCGCGCCCCCGCAGGCAGCCCCTGAGCAGCCTTGCAAGGCAGTGGCGGGCGCAAAGGGCCGGCTTGGCCACAGTATGCTACAATTAGGGCGAAAAAAATAATTGGCAAACGTGTTTGCTAATTATAACCAGCACTCTTTATAGGCTTCTTGCTCGAAGCATTTCTGTTTAAAGGTTGGCCAGAAGTCTTGCGCAGTTTTTTTGTGACAGCCGCGTTGGCGACTGATTGTGGGGTTTCTTATTTTTTGTCGCCCAAATATGATGGTTTTGTACGCTCCCTTATTCTCACTTGCTCTTTTTTTCGGGAACAAGATCAAAATGCAAGCCCCCGAAATGTCGGTTGATGTAGTTACCAGCATGTGCTGCCATGTCATATAGCCAAGCATAACAAGGCGAGGATGGCAATATTATACCCCTGCTTCTTTTCAGAGGGCATCATGTACATGTTTTTCAGCTCGTTTGTGCTGAGCACCGTGCACATGGAAATGACATGTTCATTTTTAGGAAGCTTGCGGTTTCAACTTTTTTAAAAAGATGCATGCGTTTCCGCGTTGCCGCTGAAGCTACGTAAGTTCACCATGGCCTACTTACGCGTTCACGCCGGCATACTTAGCAAGTCAAGCTGGTGTACTTAGCACACATATTGTAAGTTTGCCAGGGGTAGATAGTATGTTCACCGGCGAACTACTTACCAACTTCGCCAGCTGAAATGGCTATGTGTGCTGTCTGAGGTACTAAGCGCCCCATGTTTCCTATCTAGATAGTAAGCAAGCCGACCGCCCAAGTAAAGGCTCAACAAAGCCCCCCTCCTCGTACCACCCTTTGGAGGTTCAAGTAAAACCCCTCTGAACCCCCCTGCTTTTTCTAGGTTCCATGTCACAAACGCATTGCGTGCTCCCTGATTCTGGGGTCAATCATCATCCACCTAACGAATCCCCACGCAACAAGCCCGTTGAGGTTGCTATGATGTCCACCAAACCGATTACTGCCTTAAAGCTTGACTTGGAAAAAGCCTTGTACGGAGTCAACATATGCAACTCGAAAGTAAAAAGGACTCAAACCTAATTGCCCAAAAATGGAGACTCTCCAGCTCCTTCCCAAGCCGATCCCTCATTTCCCCCACCCCAAATCTATTTGATCTTCGGACCATTGCTTTGTGCCTTGGGTAAATCTGCAACCAAATGACCCCTGCAACCGCAAGCATGAGTTCCACGCCAGAGCAGTGTGTGTGTGACACCCCTCCCGCCCAGTTCACTTTAGCCCTTGCTCCAAATTCCCATGTTAGTTTGTTTCTTTATTGCCTTTGGTTCTTTCATGTTTTATTCGCAATTCGATGGCCTTTCCCTTCTTATACCTTTCCCATTTGTGCTTGTTTCTTCTAGGCATGAGGTCAATTCACGAGCCCAAAGCGTTGAGGGTAAAGTGGCCGCCAGGTCAAGAAAATACAAAGCGTGGGTGATCTTCGGATTTTTGTCCGGGGACCGCACTCATCAGGGGTGGTTCCCCTTGTAGTAAGCACACAATCTACTTTAAAGGTTTCTCTGACAGGAGGTTGAGGTTCCCCCACAATGGCTGCTTTCGAGGACATATAGTCTATAACCTATCTGTTGAGGACGTACATATATATATATATATAATCGATTTTCGGATCCTCCGGATTTCCCTTTTTTGCGAGGTTGAGGTCATCCGTCAGCCATTTCCTTTGGTTCCCGAAGGTCTCCAATGGGCATCTCTGGGCTTATGGGGTCACCCCACCAAGAGGAAACTCATCGTGTACACAGTGGCCCAAAACGTGAGGTGTAATATCAGCTGGGCAGGGAGATGCAGAACCCTGATATCTTGTCCATGGTAAGTTATTACCTCCTAAACTTAGCGAAGGGTATGGTGGTTACCACTGCTGCTAGGGCCGTACAAGAATTCCAACGGGGTTGTGGGATACATCAGCTGGGTCCGCAAAAAATCCAACCTTGTGTAGGTTAAATAGAAAAACTACTTCAGGGGCGATTCAGACACACCAAAGAATGTGCCCAATTCGATCAATCGCAGGGGACGCATTGACATCATTTACAAAACCTTTTGGAAACATCGAGGGCCCTGGTACATGGCTGGACCCATCTACCCAACTATTTCCAAACAAAATAACCTAAGCGCATTTTGATTGACAACCTCCGGCCAAAACGCGCGGTCGCGCCGGGAAAGCATGTCGCAAAGTCCGACTTGGGGTGCTTCGACTCCGCGTGCGCCTCGCGACTCG
>CAUJNA010002146.1:535000-710000 GCA_963377175.1 Effrenium voratum
TTCAGGTCCATTTGCGCCTGGCGCTTCTGCATCCTCGGCTCGCTTTACCCAGGTCATCGCCAGGGTGCCAACGACTGGTTTTTGGACAGCACCTGAGGTTCTTGGGCCTGGAAAAAGGGTCAAATCACTCGCAATCCTAAGGGTACCGACTGATTGGAGGGCCCCTGGGCGCATTGGAGGGGTCATGACCCTAATATGTTCCATGCACAACTTGGCTTACATATGGCCACTGGTTGCAGTGAGAACTTTGAACAAGGATTTCCGGACCTGGGTCTCTGTCTTATGAGACCCCGACAAATGATGCGTTTCAAGGGCATGTTCCGGTATGGGTTTTGGAGGCATGAAGGTATGCCAATTATACAAGAAGTCTTGCGTTAAAAGCTATTGGCATCCAGGCTGGAATTGCTATGACCTGTCAACTCGTACGGGATCCTCGAGCCGCGGCAAGGGTTAGGGGCAACCGGAAAACACGGCACCGATGCCTTGGGCCAGGCTCCGAGTTTGCACGAAGTGTGCTTTCGGGTTGAAAGGGAAACTCAAGGAAAATCAACTACTTAAAAACATAACTACTATCTTGATTGTGCTGGTCAATAACATTCCAACAAACACTTTGACACTACTTTTGCTTGAAGCAAGTAGTTTAAACATCAACGCGGGTCCCTGTGCGTACCGAATGCCAAGGCCCGGGCCCGTCCTTTCCGCCGCCACCACCCTGCGGCCAAGAGGTTCCCCCAACCCGGAAACTGGAGCTTCCCGAAAAATCTATAACAAACCCGGAGCGTCCAAGTACCCAGGGCCTGGTTGGTGCTTCGTGGAGTTCGTTGATCAGGGAAATCCAGTTGAAAAACATCCTGCTGGTCTGCTGTTTCCTTGTCATTGCCCTGAATGGTCGCGACCTCAGCGAAGGGAGGACCAAAATCTGCCGCGCCTTCTCCGCATCAGCCTTCGCCTGGTTCCTGGCACGCGCACTTGCCGACTTCTGTCCGTTGCCGCCGCCCATGCCTCGGGGAAAAAAAACACGGCACCCGGAAAATGCGAAACTCCTCTTGCGACTTCACCATGGGGCAACTAATCCCGTTATAACCACGGTTACAACCTACTTGGTATGTGGTTTGAGCACCTAAGTACTCCAAATACCCGGCTTTTGTCAGGGTAAATTTTGGAAAAGGTGGATTCAAATGGTTTTGATATCTCATGTTGTTTGTCGGCGACTGGCAACATTTCATATGATGCGCAATGACCAGTGGTAGTTGAAGCAGGGAGTGTTTGTCCCTTAAATTGCTTAGGAAACCATTCGGCGTCCCCCAGTTCGGAGACACAAGTCAGGAGCATACGAGTCTGATGGCTTTTAGCCATCGGAACCTCAGGATGGTCCATTGATCCCCGCAGCGCCAAAGTTTGGTTCCATGTGATTTGGACACGGCATTTCCAGCCAAAATGAAAGGCCCAACAGGCTCCGGAGTGTTGAGTCCGAGACAATCGCATTGATTGAAGCGTCGAGGTCTCTAGACCAACCCTCCAATGGAGAAACCCGACCCGCAGGCCCCGAAAAACATCCGAAACCCCTCCAATACATGTCAAACCGGCACCGAGTGCGGGTTCTGGATGGGGTGAGCCAAAGGGGCCAAGAGCTTTGCACAGGGATGAAAACCAATGGAGGTCCGGTAGGCGTCCTGCAATGAGGAGTCCATGCTTTGGGCAGGGTGTCCCAGGGTGCATACCAAAAAAACTTGGCTGCTTGCTGCCGAAAAGCTTTCGATAACCTCGAGGTCGTTGGAAAAAAAGCTGCGCAAAGCACACACGCGCTCGAGCCAAAGAGGCGAATCCGCCGTCGACCCTGAATCAACCCGGCAGATTAATACCAAAAGTGAGGAACTTCTGTAGGGCTCGACAGTGACCCAACTAGGCGCCTCGATGACCTTTTAGGAAGTGACAATGGTGCTTCCCGAAAGTCAGATCCTTTGTCATTGGCCTCTTAAAAAGGGAAACCAAAGCTGGGATTGTCTCAAAATGTAGCACGAAATGACTGTTTGTCTTGGATTCCAATTGAAACCAACCAAAAGGGTATCCTCAAACAACAAACACAACCCCCTGTGCGCTTCATGCTTGAAGAGTTGTTTGTGTGCTAGAAGCTGGTTGTGCACACCATTCGCTGTTGCAAGTAGTTGTTCGGGCATAGCGGCGACCCTCCCCATTAGTATAGCTGGCACCCTCAGCATTCGCTGTGGTCTGCTGAGTCTGCTGACACGGCAATTTGGTAAGTGCGCCCCATTCGGAGGTCTGGGTGAGCCAGCAAGTCTGAATATTGACCCTTGTTCGCATGGGTGATAACTACAACCTCTCACTTCCTCAGAGCATTGGTGAGCACAAATCCAGATGTTTGTAACTTTACTACTAAAATGTGTGTGTGTGTATATATATATTGATTCATTTATTTATTTGTGTACACAAAACGCGGAGAGGAACAGGCCAAGCCAGCCACCGGTCCTTGAAGGTTTACTCACCCAGCTGAGAGTGAAGCTGTCAGCTGTTCAGTCCTTTCCCAAAGTCCAACATGTCCAGCTTCCACAAAGTCGAGGCTTCCTACATATCTAGGTCCTTGAGTAGAGAGGTTAGAATAAGGGTCCCCTTTTTACTGTTGTCTATTCTAGTAGGGGAACCCTCCCCAAAAAAGAGTAACAGGGCACTACTGGGGGACCCAGATATTGTTTCTTGCAACACCCCAAGTTCATGTTCCCACAAAGGCAGCAATACAAAGTGCTATGGACATTAAATTCCTCAAGTCCAATCTCAAAAGGAAGCTCCAGCAATACTAAATCAATTGGAAACTCCAAATCGGCCCGAAACTTGGCAATACAATCGACCTGCCGAGACTTCCATTTTAGGACCCTGCTTTGTTGAGGAGGGATCAGCGGGGGCGGGAGGGGGGTTATTGACTATTATGATTGGTCATTCTTGTGAGTAGCGGGTAGGGTGGCCACCCTAAGCATCTTAGGTCCTCTAAAGGTTGGCATTTTGAGGCAACCAAAACCAGAACCACTAGAGGTTCCCCTTCACCCTTGCCGATGCTTAGAATGGGCAACGTTCCATTTTGTACAGCCTTTTTAAGGGCACCGTTCTGGATGGAGGGTTGCTGATGCAGGCAGCCCTTCTCCTCTTTGTACAGCTAAGGGATTCAGGGCATTGTTGGTGCCCTCTTTTTCGGCGTGACGCCTTCGTGACGAAAGCTGATTTTGTCGCTCTCGATCTGCCACAAGATCCGACTCCCTAAACCGACTGGGGGATGGATGTGAGTAGGTATTATTTGCGCCTGAAGCTTGTCGCGACCTTCTCCGGGGTCCGCTTCCATCGTCATGGACGCCTTCCGGACGACACGTTGCAGAATCGAACGGAGAAACCGGTGCTTGTTTGGAGGACCCGGCAATCGGGAGCCTTCGGGCCATATGAATGTTGGGCCCTCACAAAGGGTGGTGTTGAGCTTGCATGGCATTGACCCCGTAAACCCCATACTCACTTTTCTAGGGCATGTAAGATTGGTGCCAGCTGACTCGGGAACAAGGTGATGAAGAAAACAACAAGTTCTTTCCGTATGACAGGGTGGTGATCAAAAGATCCGAAATACATGGGATGACCGTTGGAGGGAGCCACTACAAAGATGATGTTTCCCATGGAAAAGGTTGGTGAGTTGGGGGCCCTAAATGACTGTGGGTGACTTGTCCCATTTAGAGGGCAGTCTCATCTTTTTCGTGGTTCTCCCCAATGGTCATCCAATGCATGTAAAGCTAGGTCCTCCAGTAGAGAGGTTAGAATCAGGGCAACCTTATTTCTGTAGTCTATTCTAGTAGGGGCACCGTTCCTCCCCAAGAAAGAAACGGCAAAAGGGGCACGATCCTGGGCCTAGACAGGACCTTTTCATCAACCTCCAGGTTTTGAGGACCCCGCGGCTCCAAAATTCGTTGGACCGAAGGAGCCGCGCCTTGAAGACCGCGGAGGTGGCCTTGAGCCGACTCTCCATCCCCAGCCTTGGAGGGGCCCAACTTCTCTCCGGTCGCAAGGGTCTACGCTGAAAAACCGGAGAACACTTATTGCACCACAACAACTCCTTAAAAACTCGGAGTCAACCGGTTTTTGGGGTCAGTGGGACTGTTGAAGGAGTTGGAGGACGTGCTCGCGATTCGAGTTCTCCACTGGAGGGCCCACAAGAGTGGGTGTCCAAAATGCGTCATGACCCTTACCCCGCTTCTGGACCAAAAAGATTCGCCAAGGTCCGAAGGAGGTGCTCGACTTTCGGGGGGGTTTCCCAGATGGATCCTCCATAGCAGTCCAATTTGAGAGCTCCATTGGTGTTGTTTGCCTCGAAGTTGACCTTCATTGAGGTCCCAACATTCTTAGGGAGACGTTTGGACATGCTTGCACAGAGGCTGCTTTTTGGCTGTCCTACCAAGTAATTGCAGTGGCATGCAAGTGAAGCACGCAAGTTCAGCTGGGAGAAATAGGGAATCTGAACAATCTTGGATTCATTTCATTTGATGGTATTGGAACTCTATCATCATAGGTTGTGAGGCACAGAGCTTTCCGCTATTCACTATATACCACTACCAAAGGAAACTCACCTTGCAAGGGCCCAAATGGTGATGTTTGAAACCACCAAAAAACACAACTCCCCCTTACATTGTCCCTGACTAAAATGAAGTTCCTTGGTCAGATGCTAAATGTATGCGTCCATGTATGACTGGTACAAACCCCAAGTTTATGGGCTAACTAACCGTAAGTTATGGATTGATTGTCGGAGATCAGCTCTCAAAGGGTGCAAAATGACCTAAATGACGACCAGCCTCTGACATGGAAACCTGGTCCTCAGAAAACGGGCGGGGGAGACCTTTGATTTATAAGACCAGGGCGAACCGGCTGAGTGCTGCACTGCCGCTGTCCTTAGGCGCCGAAGTCTGAGAAGTGATGCGAAAGAACTGGTTGGTGGCTTTGTGCTTTTCAGTGGACCCCCCTCACTGCGGTTCCCTGTGTTACCTACTTCATGAGATGGAATCACTGGATTTGCATCAGTGCAACTACGGAACCTCATTCAACAAAAATGCGCAAGGAACAAAAACAAGGGCAACCCCAGTTGAACAAAAATGGACCAGGCAAACCCCCATTCAACAAAAGTGAGAAAGGAACACCCCTATGAAACAACAACAAAGCACAAGGAAAAAACAAAATGGAAAAACAACATGGTAAAACCACCGTCAACGAAAAGGGAAAAGGATAAACCCCGTTCAACAGAAGGACAAGATGGGAAATCCCCATTCAACAAGGAAACCACGGAAACCATTCAACAACAGCAAAGAAAGAAGAAGAAACACAAAACGGAACAACCATTCAAAAAGGGGAAAGTCGAGTGCTTTTTTTTCTAGCCCCGGCTTTCCACCAGCCCCGGCTCGCCTGTAAACAGGTTGGCTGGGGACCCTTGCTTCACTCCCAGGGGTGGGGTGGGCCTCGTCCCCAGCACTCACCAAACTTTGGTGGCAGTTGGACGTTGCTCGGGCTGGTTTCGGGTGAGTTTTGCTAATATTTTAGTGGGGTCGTTGGTTTGTTTGGGGTTAATAGCAACTGGCTCGGGCCCTTGAGCAAGCGCCAAAGACGGCAACGTCTGTTGGGACAATTCGATTCAACAACAGGGAAATGGGAAACAACTTCTACAATAATGAAAAAGGGAAGCCCCATTTCAGCATTCTCAGAAAGGAACACAGTGGAAACCCCGTTCAGGGAAAAAAGGGGAAACCCCATTTAAGAAAGCAGGTCAAACGGGAAAGTCTCATTCCCCAAAAAGGAACACAGAGAAAAAACCATTCATCAGAAAGGAACAAAAGGAGAAACCCACATTCAAGAACAGGGACAAAGGGCCAAAACCAGCTCCTCAAATAGAAAGTAATAGAACCAGGCTCTCAGGTGCCCAAAGGGCCCATAAGTACAAGGCGATCACCTGTACTAAAAATGGACAGAACCAAAAAAGGGGAGACCAAAAGGTCAAAAGGTCGATTCGCTTTGGGCAAGTGAGTCCTGAAGGTCTGGAAAGCTGCAACCTCAGCTCGGCGCGAGTCTTGCCTTCCGGTGCCGTCTGGGCCCTGTGAGCGAGCACGCATGCGAGACTTGTTGCAGCGAGGCAGCTTGCGCATGGTGGCACGCTGTCAACACCCAAATACCCGGCCCTTGTGTTGGCTGCTGCATTCTCCAACAACTGGTTTGCCATAGAAAACACATCTCCTGTCTATCTAAAGTAGTGCTAAACAGGTCGCTACCGGCATTTGGATGCACCAGGGAGTCTCAGCACGCTCATGTCTATTCAGCAACCCTCACCATCTACTTGGGTGGTCAAACCACGTCAGGTAAGTAGGTTATAACCAGGATTCTGAGGAGACTAATTACCCCCAGTTGTCCCAGATATATCCATGGTTGCAAGCTACTATGTTGCTTGAAGGTCTGAATCACCAACCGCCCTCCATGATGAGCTCGTTTTACCCCCGAATTGGTGAAAAGCACCGGTTGGCTGCCTCATGGCCGCCGGGGGCATGGTGCTTGATCGCGTCAACGACTTCTTCCTGGCAGAAAAGCCAATTCCACAACTGTGGTCCAGGTTTGAGGAGGAAACCACTCTTTTCGTGGTTCCCCATTTTAGAGACAACCCATATAGCTAGGAGTATGAAGATCTACTGGGGACACTCTGTGGACAATGAAAGTAGGGATTTAGGTCCACCAACTACTTGGGATGGTATTCCTGACTTCCGACTCTATTCCGCTTTTACCCATAATGACATGATCTGTATCTCTCTATATGTATATAGGATGTTTTGAGGAGACTGCGAAGAGGGGTGGCTGGGGGCATTGAATACCCGGCCGGATCCGGCCGGAAATTCAAATCCAGCAATTGGACGGGTCCCAAAGCTTGGCTTGAACCCGGGTCACTGAGACGGGACTCACAACCATGGCGTTGGTGGGTCCTGGTTGCACTAAATACCCTTGCCCTGTTGTGTTGGATACAAAAGGGACAAAAGAGCATGGAAAGTGCTTTCATTGTCTCCACAGGGTGTCTTGTCAGATTCAGAGTCTCCTTGCGAGTGGTGGGACATGGCAGTGCCAGCTCTTGACACATGACAACACGCACCACTAGTTGAATACGAGACTAGGCATAGTCGCAGTCCAGAGCAGCAGCAATTAACATGAGCTACACGAAGCAAGCTAATAAGCAACATGAATCAGCAAGAGAAGCAGTGGACGCAGGCAAAGCAGTTGACGCAGTACATGCAGCAGATGCAGCAGAGATGATAGATGCAGTGTAAAAAAATCTCGGCGTAGAGCAAAGCAAACGGACAAAGCAAGGTCAAAAGACCGAGAGCAAGGGCAAGAACAGCGGCCAGTGGCTTGGTTCACTAGGGTTCAACCAAACACCCGATTCAGACGATGTTTTTTTTGGTGCCAAAAAATGTATTACCCGAAACTGATAAACCATGCCCCCCCCCAACAAAAAAAAACAGAACAGCAACAGCGGGCTCTTGATAGCTGCTCCGGGAAAAACGACACAACGCACCCAACTGCTGTACTTACTGCCCAAAAGCCCGGTGGCTTTTTCCGGTCGACCGGGGTGCAGGTCCGCATGGTTTTTTGCGGGAACACCACTCACATCCTGAGTGGGTGGGCCAAACAAAGTCGCAACTTCTCTATTTACCACCAAAGCCTAGGAACATATTTTTGTTGATGTTCCCCTGTTGATTTTAAAGGGAGTCTATCACTACTGCTGTTCCTGCCCAAACCCAAAAAGTTTAAAGTCCAGGACCTCAGCGACACCAAATTTCCGTCACATGCCCATAAGTTATGGCCCCTGTTCGAACCCCAAGTAACAGAGACAGGGCGAGAAAGAAGGGCTGGACAGCTTGCGCTGGATGGCCTGGTTGATGCTCGTGCGCTGGAAGACATAAGGGGTTGCAACTTGAAGGATTACTATGGTCCGAATAGCAGATCCACAGACCAAAGGAACAATTCCAGGCTCCAGGCTAACCAAAGAAGAGTCACAATAGAAGCATGGTATGTGACTACCCAAAATCATACAAAGAACCAAAAGGGCGGAGTTCCATACTTATTCTGGGACTATCCCCCTACCCTGCATTTACCCAGGTGTTTTGGGTTGTGGCTCACTTAGGGGGGAATAGACATTTTAACCCATGGGCTATGTGGCACCCAGATCTGCTCAAATGCTGAACTGACTGCGGCGCTCCTCTTTGGAGCGGCTGAGGCATTGAACCTGGGCAGACAAAGAGAGGTTTGGAGCAGTCGTTGGGCACCCCAAAGCCAAACCTGCACGAGTTAAATCCGAGTGGGGAATGGATAACCCTAGCGGGCTTCATGGATCAAAGGAAATCCATATGTGTCCTCCATAATTCCAGGTTCTGACATAAGGATTCCCTCAGAAACAAACCTTGATGATGACCTCGCCCATAGGCAGATCTCATATGTTCCAAGGACATGGGTTCATTTGCTTCCAAAACCCCCGAATCACAGGGGTGTAGGAATGCGTTGTACTATAAGGGCCTAAAACAAATATTTACCTAATTTGACTAAATTTGGATGCAACGTACCCCCCCCCCTCCCATTCTAACAGTCTCGCCTCTTGCATTGTTGTAAGTCAACCAACTTACTACCCCACTTACCATGATTACCTACTTACTACCCTAGGATTCAAACCACAACTGAAACAATGGTTGGGTTAGTAATACCATTGTTTAGCGTAAGAACAGAGTTTCATGATCTGAATTGAGCCCCCTGAATTGCATCGTTTAAACCGTATGTCTGAACGCCAGAAGGAAACTCGACCTCCATTGGAACCAGAATCCGAGCCCTAAGGCTGGCCCTCCAATGTTGGAGACAGTAGGGTGGGAACAAACCCCGTCTTGGAAAGCTTTGGCTCCAAAAATATGATTCCACTAGGACCCGACCAAATGACCCGCAACCAACCAACCGAACCCCCGCGCCGAACGCCGAAAAGAAAAAAAAAGAAAAAAAAACGCCGCGGATCGCTGGCGCCGCCGAACGCCGAAAGCGCGCGCCTTCGCTCCAACTTCACGGCGCAGGCGGCCACGCGGGTGGCGCGCTTCGCGGCGGCGGAGGGCTCCATCGGCCGCACCTCCGCGCCCGCGGCGAAAGGCGCGCCGCGAAGCGCCGCCGAAGCGGCGCCCGAAGGGCCCCAACCGGGCGCAGCGGAGACCAACGAAAAGGGACCAGGAAAAGAGGGGAGGCACCAACCGGTGATTCGCTGCAATAAATAGTACTATAGTAATTAAAGAATTCACCATAAAAAAAAGGTCCGGGAACTTGGGACCTGGTTTCACGCCCAATCAATGTTGGGGAACCCGTATTAAACTTTACCGCCGACTGTTTCCTGGTGGAACGTGAGGGAAATCTGAAAGGGCGGGCAAAAAGGTCAGTAAACGGTAAACAATCAAAAGCGGTCCCAAAACTGGTGAAGAATCGCCTGATCTCCGCACCAAGCAAGCCAGGTTTTGATGGCTCGCACCTTCATTGCTGGCCCTGAAGGCAACTATTCCTGGGCCCTCAAGCAGAATGCAAAGCTTTGAACTGCTTCCTCGCCTTTCAGCAGGCCCAAAAGCCGGGAACACCAGCCAAGCCGCGGGGGGCAACTTCAAGGTACCATAGCTTTCAGGCAAGCATAGCAAGCCTTCGCACAAATGCTGCATGGTGTTCCCCGGGCTGAAACAAGGGGAACCCAAACAAATCACAGGGAGATGTTTCCACTTTGAGAGGAACTATATGTTTATCATGACGAGTCATCATTTGCGGGTGCTCCGATTGTAGGACACATCCCAACTCTCCTAGGTGCCAATTAGTCACAAGGGTCCGGACGTAGTCAGGGCTTTCCTTTTTGAGTTGGCTCTGAATCAGCATTGAACGTTTGAAAATGCCCGGCGTTTTTCGGGATGCATTTTGAACAACCTGGATTCCATGCTCCAGTTTTGTCAGGGGCCTTTCATCATTTGACACCCCAACTAAAACAGTGGGTAATTCTTGGGAGCACCTAGAGTCTCCATGACCCTTAAAAAAATGGGTAATTTTGGGTAACCCCATTTTTTAAGGGTCATGGAGACTCCAGGTAGCCCTATCTTGAAGCTGACATCATGCCCTGGAAAGAAGACTTGGCTGCACCTTGGATGGCCGCGGCGAGCTTGTGCGAGAGCTACTGGGAGAGGCCGTCAGGTCATCTGGCGCGGGCCGAAACCCCAAGTGCCATGGAAACGCACGGGTAAAAGCTGGTGGTGGTGGTGGTGGTGGTGGTGGTGGTGGTGGTGGTGGTGGTGGTGGTGGTGGTGGTGGTGGTGGTGGTGGTGGTGGGAAGGGGTCGCTACTCACAATCCCCACCTTTCTTGGGGGGGAGGGGTGTTTTGCATGGGAAATACCAGGCTGTAGTCAGGGGTTGGCCTCATACGCTCGCGTGGGTATTTATACTGCAGGTCAGGAGAAACAAATACACAAACAGAAAGGACACCCACGCGCACACACACACAGAGCGTTTTTGTAGAATGCTTGATTTGCTTGTCCTTTTTGCAACAAAGGCAGGAAAAAAACCATTACCGAAAACTCTTCGATTGGGTCCCTGATCCATGCGCGATTCGCGTACGTCCCCCGCTTTGCGCGAAACGTGCCTGGCAGGTCTTTCATGGCATTGTTGTTGCTGGTGATGTTCCACCACCAGGCCTCACACACAAAACACATGCCAGACATGTGGGTTTGTCACAAGGGGAACCTGGCATTTGCTTTGGATTAACAACCACCCCAAAAAGGGACCCTGACATCCATGTATCTCTGCAAGGAACAGAAGCATGCCGCATGTTTTTTGGTTCGCACATACTGCACTGCACGCGGACATCGATTTCCAAGATAAAAACTGGACTCCGTGACAATGGTTGCCAGCATCCTACGACTTCGTATTTGCCCTTTGCCCGGCCTCCCGCGCGTGCTGCGCTTGCTGCGTGCGCGGGGTTTCTAGAGCATCCGGTAGGCGAAATCTCTCCTCCGGCCTGCCAGTCGCAGGGGGTGCGGGACGAAAAGGAGCCACAAACATGATTCGACCCAGAGGTTGGCTCAATGGTTGTGACACTTGAGGGCAAGATCCTTAGCTTTTGCATGGCGTGCATTGAGCTATGGCTATGGTAACTAAAACTCTCGTGCAAAAAATGACAAATATATGATTGCATTGAACAGCTTGAGATCACACACCACTTCGAAGCGTGCCCTACGGTTCATCGTGCTCTCGGCAAAGACTTGGACCTGCGGAGTGTTCCCTTCAGCCCTTGCACCAACCAAAACGTCCGGCACAGACGTCTGCGTGTTAGGACTTTGGGGATTGCAAGGTGAAAGTGACCAAAACCTGCCGAAGCCTTTCTTAAGCATCAAGTTGGAGTTGGTACCTTTTTGGGCCCCAGAAGATTTTCGAGCGGGAGGGCCACCAAACAGAATCCCGTACTTCTTCGACCCTTTCCAGAGGTGTCCTGCAGGAAAGCCAAGGGAAACCTGTCGCGCCGCGGCACAATCCCACGGGGTCAAACCCAGGTCAACGAAACTCTTTTGGCCCCTAAATGGGTTAACTTCATGGAATGGCAAGGGATTCCTCTTAATTTCCCAAGCAAAAGAGGTTCATTTTGAGCAACCCGCAAATGAAAGACAAGTGAACAGGTTGGAGCGCATTCCCACTGACCCAAAGGGAACCTGAGGGACCTTACATGAGAGACCTCTCAGCGAGTACGGAGGTCCCGTGTCCTGCTGGAGAGGTGGAAGACAAGCCATTGCAACCTGGCAGCAGCGCAAACGTTGGCAAATTGCAGCAAGCCTGATGGAGGGTGAGCTCATGCGTGTTCAAACAGTAACCATCGGTGACCATTAGGGGCCATGAAGGGCAATTCTGGGGCATAACCTTTCCATGGCTCGTATCGCATAGTCACCCGTCATTAATTGGCCAATGTCATTGGCTATCCCTCCTTCTCAGTTGCACGGTTGACCCGGCAAGTTGCAAAATCCAGATCCGGACAAGAATAGATGATTTCCCAAGGAAAAGCTCTGACAAAACTCAGGCCGCGAGATAAACGTTCCACAGCAGGAACCCCACTTTCCTTTTGCTTAAGTTCGCTGGAAAAAATGCCATCATATATTTATAGTGATCAATTCCCTTAAAAACCTACAGGCGAAAATATACAAAATTTGTTTCAGCAAATAGAAGCCCACCAAGGTCTGCAGCTGATGTAGTGGATAAAGAATGGGGGTAGAGTAAATTGTGCGGGGAGAACAATTATTAGAAACAGGGGGTCATATACATTTTACTATCTCGCCAAAAAACCAACAAACACGTAGCTAGCCTTGTATACCTAAAGAGACTCGGGTCCTTAACCATTCTGGTCGAAGCGAGGCTCGCGACAAGGATCAGAGAAAGATGCAACCGTGTACAGGAAAACTGCCCCACCCCCAGGATCTGCAGGAAGGATCATCTGGCTGGTTCAACGCTTATCCTGTTTCTGCTCGAAAGCGATAAGAGCCAAGGCATGCACCCTCGCCCTTGACCTAGGACCTAGGTATCTGGTCCTCGGTGTCAGGGGTGCTTGGTTGAGCCTGTGTCTTCAGAAACGAGAAACATGGTGCTGTGTTTTGCAGATGCGGGTGCGCGTAAGTGACGAAGACAAATCGGTTTCCCGTTGGCTTCCTTCGGCAGGCCCAAAAAGAGTATCTCCAAAACGCCTTGCACGCCCATAGAACCCTTGGCATGTGAAGAGCTGCTTCTCAAGTCACCCCCGCAGGGTTGATGGGAGAACTTTGCACAAGCGCATGTGCCCTGTGTTCCCCTCACTTCCTGCCTGAGGTGGAGGAACTGCTGGCGCTTCTCCTGAAACATCAGCTCGAAAACCAGATCAACTTACGGCGACGGGGCCTTCTACAATTCAACCATCATGTTCAAGCCACAATGCTTTCATTGTACCACAGCCTATTGACTTCAAACACATATCCTGCTAACTCCCACAGCTAGGGAGTCTGTCAGCAAATGTTGTTGAAGTGTCTGCCGTCCCTTTCATGTCTGCATTCTTTGGGCTTCCTTGGTCCACATTTGGGGTACTGCACAGAAAGTCATATTTTCTGACCCTGTTCCAAATGTAGTCAACCCAAAAGCTCATGCCCTCAGCACATTTCGGCTAGGGGCCCCGACACTTTCCGAATGTCCAGTGATTGAGTAGGCCCGTGCTAGTCAAGCTTGCTTCTCTTTCCAATGATTCGAACTGCAGTGTTCCTTAAACTGAGTGGATCTTTAGCCCTGGCTTTGCGGCGACATGGGCGATTTCGGACATGGGGAAAAATCAGTCGGAGGGGGCTTTTAAGGAAAAGAACCAGCTCCCCCTTCACACCATGCTGGGACTGTTTGATTCCGCGCCCAAACAAATCGCAAAGCACTTTGAGACAGGCTTGCCATCCCTTCGCCCTGTCAGCCGGGGCCCACCCCTCTGTTGTGTTGGAAAAGCTCTCGGGAGGCAATACAAATTCGCAAATCAAAAGACAACTGGTCCCGCCCCAAGTGACCCCAGTTTCTGAAATTGACAACCCGCAGAAATTGTCAACATTCGGATCCCGAGGACCACCATGGTATCTGACAAGTCAATGGTTGAACTGGTTGATTGGCTCGGGCCCAGGCACAAAGGGTAACGTTTACTTGGGATGAATTCGGACCGTACTCATCAGGCGGTCCGGATATGTTTTAGCTAGGGACCCCTTTGAAGTCGAAGCTAACATCTTGGTTGCTGTCGACCCCTCTGCAAAAAGTGTAGCATTTTGCGGGTTTAATGGAAAACCTGAAGATTAAACCCAATATCAGTCAAGACATCAGTGGACTTCTGAGTGATCAATACCCCTCATTACGCACTTGCAACCATGGTTTTGGCGCGTGAAACATGTTAAGCCCAATGACCAACCACTACCCCCCCCAGGTTCCAGAACTATGGTCTGGGTGCTCCTGAGTGAACTTCACCAGACTTAGACCCTCTGCAACAAAGTGACACTTTTTGCTGGTTGAGCGTTGAACGCTAAAGTTATGGAAACCAACAAAACAAAGAAAGTTGAAAAGGTAAGCTAAGCCTGGCAGTGTTAAGATTCGAGAGGCCAAGCTAGGTCCTCCAGTAGAGAGGTTAGAATAAGGGTACCCTTTTTCTGTAGTCTATTTTGGTAGGGGAACCCTCCCCTAAAAAAGAGTAAAAGGGCACTACTGGGGGACTTAGCAAGCTGACCCTTGAACCCAAGCCTGCACAATGGCGTTGATGCATCTCAGCAACCGCTCCGTTGGGGAGATCTCTGACTGCGGGGCGTCGATATGCTTCGATGTGACGTTCCAACGGTTTCCCTCAGGAACCTACTGTGGATGGACGAAGCCCTGCACCACGTTGAAACCGTGGGAAACCATCATTTCTTAGTATTTACAGGGGAATCATCATTCCAAGGTTTCTTTAGGTGATGCAAGTGTTCGTCTATCCAAAGTACGAAGGTTTCGCAATCCCATGATACCCTCAGCATTAGACCCTCAGGCGTGAGGAATCGTGAGAAGGTTTTGGACCCCACGACTGCAAACATCGGATGCTAGTGGGGTTTGGGACAGGGGTGCTGGAGGGTTTTTTGGCGTCCATGATAAACACGCCATGTACCCCATATTTACCAACTGTTACCTTGCAAATGTGTCAAACGTGGGTATAAGTATACGTATAGGACCTACATAGATTGTTTGGGGATGGTAGAAGGAAACCCCAATGCAACTCCAGCATTTGGGTGGCTGTGCATGGCCATGGTCATGGGTTCACGCTGCGCACTGGGTTCATGACTTCCCCTGACCGGCAGCCTACATGTGGCCTCTCGCTCGAGGCACATGCCTTCACTCGGCTTATGTCAGAATCCTGCATGCTATGGCTAAGACTGCTTGGCAAAGCTGATCCGACCCCTGCCGAAAAAGACAGTTTGCACTTGCTTTCTGGTCACACGAGGCAAAACAAAGGAAACCCAAAAGGGCAACAAAATAACCAGGTGAGTTGAATCTGGCAATCACATGTTCCACATTCAGTGCTTCTAAGCACCATTCACCGAGGTTTTCGTCAAAACGATGGTTCCCCTGGTTACCAACCTACATATGGACAAACTCTGCGCTAGGCACCTATTATGGCTGATTGGGTGGGCGAATTTCGTCCATCCGCAGCATGGCAACGAAAAGCGGCAAAGGCCCAAAGTAAGAAGTTCTTACATCCCCCACGCGGCTTCAAACTTGCAGAGAACCTGCCAATTTTTGGGGAAACCCCCAAAATGGTGGGAAATCATGGGGAAACACGAAGGGGTCCTCGATCTATTTGAAGATACTCCTTAGACAAGGTTTCAGCATGCTGACCCATGCTGACCAAAGAAGATCATCAAAGCTCAAAATCCGAGAGATTGTGACGCGCGGAAGCCAGCCACCATGCCTTCTTGAAAATAAAGTGGGGGTCCCATCTCTATGACTAAGTTGTTGATCTAAGGGAATGTCCTTGGGATTCTCACAAGTGGCCAACCAAAAGATGTCCACCTCACTTGTACTGCTATCACTCCCCACAAATTGAGAGGGAACCAAATCAGCATCCATGTGGCCGTGCCCTCTTTCAGACGAATGTGCATTTACCTTCTTGCCCCCAAATCCCCGCCGCCCCCCAACACGCAGCCCACCACACGCAAAACTCCCGCTTTGGATACCCCCGGAAAATTGTCCCGTTTCGGCGCTTCTCAAAATAGGGATCCCCTAAAATGGGCAACGGTTCCCTTCTGGTTTCCTTTTCAATGCCACAATGGTATGCATATGTGTCAAAGGGCGACCCTTAATTTGGGTGGGTCTCCTTTTTATACTGTGGATGGACAAAATCCGCACCACCTAAGCAAGCCTGGAATGATTCGATTCCCCTGTAAATACAAATAAACCTTACGGTTTCAACCATGGTTCAAAGCTTGGGAAATGGATTTTGCAACCATCCACAGTATGGGTCATGAAATCTTTTTGGGTCTTCGCCTTGCTGGCGGTCCTGGTGTCCGAGGTGATATTGTTCACCTCAGGAAACCAATGCTGGCCCACAGGTTTCATGGCGTGCACCAACCGAATAATCTGGTTCGATTGTTTTTTGGGCCCTCAAAATTGGTTGTGCTTGGGCTTCATTGGAGGGTCCATTAGTATTCATGGGGGTCTGCATTGGAGGGGTCATGGCCAATGGGGCACTGGGTATATACCCCATTTTGGCTTGGGGGTTGAGGTGTTCACCCCCACACCACCCCCGGAGGTTTCATGCGAGATTCAACCACTCACTTGTGGTCAGTGGTCAGTTGAAGCTGGCCCAGGTGCACAGCTCTGCATGTGGCAAGAAAGGACTGGACGGGCAATGGGACCCTTCGCTTGGGGCTGGTTTCGGTGGGCTCCATTTCCCAAAAGACGTTTCCTCTACAAAGAACAGTTTGCTGGCTTCCATGCGCATCTGCTCCACAAACCTGCTTTTTCAATGATATCTTGGAAAGAAAACAGGCTTTCTATGGTACATACATCCTTTTTCAGTCAGGGGCTGACATCAATCGACATCATAACAACTAAAGACTGGTGTTGAGGTATCTCCATTTTACCCACAAACAGGCAGTTTTGTTGGAGGAAGGGCCCATTGGGTATGCCCCCCTTCTTCCACACATCTGTGTATGGACACCACATCCCTTCCTTTGCGAATTCGCGAGACTGCCTTTTGGCTTCTCTTGAACATCCATCCAAAAGGAGGTGCCAACCAATCTCCAGATCTCAAACAGACTATGCCAAACCATTCCGGGCATAAAGAGGCGTTGTGCAAACAACAATGCTTGGGGTATGTCGTGTCACTGCTTGCCTTTTTGTTGTTGTTGTTTTTTCTCCTTTTTTTTCCCGCTTTGAAGGGGAAAGTCATGCAACGAATGCATGCGGGCAAGGAGCAAAGCTGATTGACATCAGAAGTGGATCTGCATGGAGGCTGCATCCTCCTTACGGGAACCTAAAAGAATCGACAAGCTCCCATCGGTCGGACCGGGTATCAGCCTTTTTTGCTCTTGAAGAAAAATCAACGCGCACCCGGCAAACCCACAGAAGGTCTTGGAGTTTGGCATTCTACCCCCCCCTCAAAAAAAAAGGATGGGGATGTCGGACATGTGGGCATCTCTGGTACCCATGTTGGCACTGCTTGGGAAGAGTGAAGGGAACCCACACAATATCGAACAATATGAGTGTGTGTGTGTGTGTGTGCTTTCTTGAGGGCACCCTTTCCAGGTGGGAATAAAAATACAACGGACAACCACGGCGTTGGGACCCCTAGTTTGACGCGTACTCATGTATTGTGTACCTATTTTCACGCATACCCATATGACACTATTGGCATTTATGTAGTTGTTTTCCCAGTTTCATCGTCTGAAGTAGGCCCCAAGGCCATTTGGCTGTACCCCAAATGGCTTGCCCTGGTAAATGGAACCAAGGACTCAACCTGCGGTCCAATTCCTGGCTGCTTCATATCCCATTTGCTTAAGTCCCCTGGAAAAATATGTCCAGTAGTGATAGGTTCCCCTTAAAACCAACTGGGGAAAATAACAAATATTGGTGTCCGTTACAAACAACAAACAAACACGGGGTATGATATGCTTCATTTTGACCCGTACCCATTTTTCGCAGATTGAACTCTGAGGGAGGCATTCGGTGGATCTAGGCTTCCCCAGCGGCGATGATCAAGCGCTGCAGGCTGAGATCCTGGCGCGGGGGGTTCGAGCAACCCAGCTCAGCTTCCCAAGGGTTTTTAGGGAACCACGGTGAAAGACCTGCTTGAGTTGGTCGAGTATCCAAGTATTTGCTGGCTTTCATTTGTGGTTTGGAGTGCTTGAGGTGGTTGAACTTTCAAGTATTTGGTGGTTTGCATTTGTGGTTTGGAGGTTAGGAAAGGCTTTTCCGTTGACCCTCAACAAGAATCAGCGGTCCAAACCTCCAAGCCGCCAATTAGTTAACCAGACATATTAGGCCCCTCCTACCCAAAAATCTCACAACTCTTCGGTCCAACCTGCAAGAGCTGTTCAGAACCCATCTTGGCTGGGGTCCCAGGTTAGGGCCAAATTTATATGCAGAAATTGATCTACACCCGGGTAAACGTTGGCGTCGCAGGTCTTGAAGTAATGGGTCCGGTGTTACGTTCAGACAATGGCCCAGACGGGGAATGTAGTCGCTTCTCAACAGAGCCATGAGAATGGGGTATCGACCTTGAGAGCCATCATTTTCTCCGCTTCCAAGCGTCACAAATACCACCAGTGATCTGTGAGGAGTTCAGCTGCCTGCATTTGATGACCTCAAATCCATCAGCCACTTCATCGACACAAGCAACAAACGGTGTACAAAGCCCCAGCCGCAAAAGCCAGTAAACCCCCTTATGAGGTCCGCATTGAACGGATCACCCTGAGGAAAGAACCCTAGTTTCCCCAGCTGAGTCATCAAAGTCAGGATGGTCTACCCAACACCATGTAAAGAAAGGTTGGGACGATCACTAACCTTGCACGGGATTTGATTGGTCAATTGAAGCCATTGTCAGAACCTTTGCTTAAGCCCCCTGTAGAAGATGTCAACATGTTTCCCGTCGTGATAGACTGACTGTAAAGCCGTGGGTTGAAGATGCAAGAGGAGTGTCCCTGGCAGCTTCGGTGGGTAAATTCCAGCACTTTGCCGCTGCTAGTGGCCATCCCTTTCCATTGGCAATTGATTTTGATAGATTTTTTACTCGGCCGCTGTGTTGCTTGATTTCAAAGGGCTTGCTAAGGGAAGCCCTTTTTCGTCCGTCATTTTTTGCCCGGGGGAGACCCCCAAACACCACCCCCACCCAAGCGCTGCTTCGCCTCGGTCTGAGGCTTGGCCCAGGAGGGCGTAAAATCCACGCTGGCCATCTCCTAGCAATTCGAAGCTGGAGATTTTGGAACCTAAAATCCTACTGTAATGCTGACCTAGGGGGTGTTCCCTCCAAAAAAACAGGGGTTTATTCATCCGGGGTGAACATTCAGGGGCCCATGTTCCCTGTTGATTCCCTGGGTTGATTCCATTGGTTGTGCTTCACCTATTGGTTGATTTTGGTTGATTCCATCCGTTAAATCCTACCTATTGTTCTCTTTACCCATAGGTTGGCCCGATTCCCTGACGAGAACGGGGGGAAGTACAAATTGATTGGGTGGCTTCCTTTCGTTTTCCCTCGAAAACAGACCAACAGAAGCCCACCAGACGGAGAAGCCTCCCATTTTGGAATCCCGGGTCCGAGCGATGGATTTTGGGCCATCCCAAAGGGCGAAGCCATTCACGCAAGGGGTACCCGTTCTCCATATTAGCTCAATCGGACCCTGGGGATCTCACTACATGGCCTTAGAACCCAAGTCAGCTATCTCACCTATCAAACTGCAGGGATTGGTTTGCCCTGGGCTTAGGGGCTAGACCCCCTAAATTCTCACAATCGAGAACCCCTTATATTTTGGCATGGGCAAAAGTTGTTGAAAACAAGGTCCACTTTGATGAAACCATGTATCCCAGCCCGGCCAGACTGAACTTGAGGAACCAAGAAACACTTTGGCCCCAAGTTGTACGGCAGTAGGGGAAGCAACCAAAGGACCCTCTGATGTTCCATAAAGACAAATGTCTCACGTTCATGCTCTCAAGAACTAGCAATGTGAAAGGGGGAATACTTTGACTGCGAAACGTGCATTTGTCGCTGATCAAAACGGAAGACGGGTCAAACATCTTGAAAACGACCCGCGCCAAATGGTGGGACTCCCCCAAAAAGGAGACCCCCCTCGAAACAGAACCAGTCTAACGGAGTTATCAGTGAGAATTGCTTGGTTGGTTAGAAGGAAAACCGGCTGAAACCTCAGCGGCAAACAGGCCAAAAGGGCTTACAGTAAACCTATTCATCCACCAGCCATCCTTCCCCATCCTCAGCAACGAAAGACCAAACAACGGGAGAAAACAACCAACTGGAGGTCCGGGCTGAAACTCCACCGAGTCCCCCAAAACAAAAGGCGACCGAAGCGAAGCGTTGAGCGGAGCGGTCCATGGCATTTCGCCGGACACGGCTGGGGGCGCGCGGCACCTGCGCCCCAAGAAATGGGTCCCGGTGGTTTGGGCAGCGTTGTGTGGCGGAAAGGCGACGCAGGATTCTCGGTGCTTCTGATTCCAGTTCCACGCTTGACGAACTGATCTCAGGTTCCCAAGTTTACGGCCTAGGCTGGAGACCATTAGTGGCAAGCCGCTCGCCCCATGCTTGCAGTCCGGGCCTACGGCCCTCTTGGAAGTGAATCCCCCCCGGACAAATGCGCTTGGCACCAGTAGGTAGCTCCCAATATTCATAGGGCTTCATCCAACTGGTGCGAAGCGGATTTTGTCCATGCACAACGTTGGCAGACCCGGCTCATGTACGGTCATGGAACTTCCTCGTCCCTGAAATTGTGAACTTGGGATTCATGCGCTAATCAGAGGGGTTTCCCTGAAAATGGATGACCGTCACGCCGGTGAATCGGCCCAAAAATGTCCAAACTGCGCACGGCGGCTCAAATGGTTTCAGCCCAAAACGGTTGAAGTCCAACTCAGACCCAAGTGACCAATCACGGGCTCGGCACGCTCAATTTGGAGCGTTGTACAGTGCAGGCCCGTTGGCAAGCAAAGGAGCAGCCGGCCAGCCCGTTTGGAGCTTGACCCAAACTGAACCGCTGGACAGTCCGGAACGTGACACTTCTAAGGGTTGATTCCCCATTCTTTCCAACCATCGTTCTCTTCAAAAACCGGCTGTTTCCCTGAGTTTCCGGGGGTTTTCTAGGAAGAAGGATCCCTGCAAAGAATGGAAATGGAAGGTAGCACTAGAAAACTAGGCGGTTGTTGTGGAGTTTATTCAGGGCTGGGTTTCGGGTGTGGTTTCGGTGGGTTTAGGGCTTATTTAAGGCTGGTTTATTTAGGCTTGATATCAGGCTGGTTTGGGTGGGTTATGAGGTCAGGGTTAGCTTAGGGTGGGTTTAGTGTTTATTTGGGGTTGCTTTAGGGTTGGCTTAAGTGGGTTATACAAGAAGCTTAGTGATTGGTAGGGGGGGTTATGGTTTAGAGGCGTGCAAGGTTAGTTGGCTGGGCGGGAGGACTGGGGGGATTGCCTGGAAGGGGAGGGTTTTTTCCCGCTGAGGTTTGAACCTAAGCCGTCTTTCGGCGCACAGCAAACCAACCTACACCAGCCGTAAACCTACACTAGCCCTAAGACAACCCCAACCCTAAGCCAAGCAATCCTACACCAAGCCTCACCCACCCGAATCCAGCCAACGTCAACGTGTTGTTTAACCCAAACAAACAAAAAACAAAAACAAAAAAACACTAATGTCATAGTACCACCCAACCACAGGGAGGGAGGGAGGGAGGGGAAAGGGGAGGGGGGGGGCCTGCGAACCTGGATCATACATATATATATATATATGGTTATCGATTTATTTGTTTATTCATTTATTTATTTATCTATTTATATGAGATCTGCAAAAGATGAGTTTTCGTTTAACCCAAAACGGGTTTGTTGTCAGCACATGTCCACCGGCCTTCTCTTTCTCATTATCTTCATCATCATCGCTGGAGAAAGAGCTGCTGGAGCTAGAGGGCAAGGAGCCTCAATGACTCAAGGGGGAGGGAAACCCCCCAAAAAAAACTCCTCCCTACTCCAAATACTTGTTTTGCCTTTTCTTTCAGGGGCTTTGTGGGCTTTTTTGTCAGGGGTTGACTTCATACCCTCGGAAACAGGGGTTATTTGGCGTAGTGGGGGGGGGGGGGGCAATCAACACCGTATAGGGGGAGTCTACACAGGTTCATGCATCAGGACACCATGTTTTTTCCTTTCCCACAACATTCATTTATTGGTTCCAACAAAACTTGTTTGAGCAGTGCCCAAAACTCCTTGAAGCTACCCACAGTACGCTTTTTTCCCCACATCCACTGCACGTCTGGGCAAATGAAAGCGATGGACCCTTTGGAGATTTCGGGTCAAGTCAGTCACCACGAAAGTACTCACTGGCCCAAAGCCGACCTTTTCCTGTTTTGGTGCATATTTAGTCAAGGCTCCAAAAAGGGTTTACCTTTTATTTCCAGGTCAAGTGAGAGTAGGTAGCCAGCCATTTTCCTGTTGGTTTTTGAAGAGCGGGATCCCCCTTGCTATGCAGGAAGCTGGAGGCACTAGCTTCAGAGTCGCTTAACCCCCGGAGTTGCCTGGAGGGAAACCAAAAGGTTTCATCCACACCGGAACTGGAACTCCCAGGCGCTCCGCTCCGAAGCACAAGCCGATTAGGAAGCTGATGCTCAGGAGGCAAAACAGGGCGCTCGCCATGACCAACATGTTCCCAAAAGGCCGGAAAAGGCATGGGCATAGCCCATATGCTGCTGAACATGTTGACCTTTCCCAGGATTGGGGGTTGAGTTGGGGAGCAAGCTAGCTGTGTATTTTGTTTTTTTTCCAAGGAAGATGACCCATGAAGCCAAGCCCACTACTCTAAAGGTGGACATGGTTCATTGCCCAAAGGACCTTGAAACAGATCTCCTGGACAGAGCTCCCCGGGGCCCCCGGCGCTCGATCGCAGCGGAGCCCTCCTCAGGGGGCCAAAACGGGACACGAGAGAAGCCTGGCTGTGGGACTGACACTCCGGACATTTCGACCACTCCAAATACCAAACCTATGGGAAACCTCCCCATTTCCTTTTGCCCAGCCAAACCACCCATTCATTTGGGGCAAGGAACATTTTAAGAAGTCCCTACAAGACGAGCCACATAAGGATGCCGATCCTGGGGCAACCAGGTTGCATTGCAGTTGCCTTCAATCAGCCAGGTTTTGAGACTCCGGGTCCAGATCTTCCATTAACCGAAGCCGATCGGAGGTCTATTCCAGTTTCCCCTAGACATGATCAGGGGGTGACGCGGAACCCGGGATCAAAGGTCAGCAAGTATTTTCACCTTCAGCTTTTACATGCTTCGTCCGAAATGAATGAAGCAATGGGTGGTTCCGACGTATGGAAAACACCTTTTACATTGCCATATCCGAGATAGAAAATAGCAAGTCGAAAGCGGGATGATGAGTCGCCAAGCTGCCTCGTCTAAACGTTCCCCCTGGTGGCTACAAGAAGCAAAGAGAAACAAACAAAGGAAGCTGAAGTGCTACGTTTCAGGTAGGTCGCTGGCCTTTCCTCTTGCCACAAATCCCCGGCAAAGACCAGGGCCGGGATCTTGTCCGCCGCTTCCCACATCTGCAGGATCCGTTCGAGCTGCTCGGCGTCCAGCTGCGAGACCTTGTCGACCACTACCAAGTCGTACTGCGCCAGGGCGTCCAAGTAAGTTACTCCACCGGTTTGTTTATGGCTCGGCGAAAGTTACAAACCCCCACGGTGAGCTCGATCGAATTCCCGAAGGCCACCAATGCTTACAACGAGCCAAGCACCCTGAGGGTCTTGATGGTTTTTGGGCCCTCAGTGAGACTCAAAACTGTTTCTCTTCAGGGGCCCCTGGGGACATGGTCAGGATTCTCCATTGGAGGGCCCCTTACGGGGTGTGCATTGGAGGGGTCATGACCCAAGCGAGCTACCGGACTTCTCTTCTGGAGGAGTAATCCTTTGCGCCCCTGGCGATTTGGGTGTGAGTCATTCCACAGCTCTCAGTCAGACGGCGTCTTGCTTTTTGCAGACTACCCTTTTCACCAAAAAGAACAACACAAAAAACATGAAACCGAATCCCAAAGGACAAAAACACATTTCCTTCCCCCCCCCCCCGCCCGAAGGAAAAAAAGAAAAGAAGGACTCCTACATTCGAAGGCATCCGCACTCCCGGAGCCTCTGGGCTCCCAGCCTCGGACATGTCGAGAGCGCCTGGCAGGCGAGTTGATGCCGAAAGCAGACAGGAGCCTCGAGCCTCCAATGGTTTGGCTCGAGCCTTGCTATGGCTGCCACAAACTGTTTGTTTTTTTTTTGGCGGCCCCATCGGCGCAAAAAGGAACCGGACCAAGGCAACTTGCCAAGAGTGAAGTTCATGGTGGTTTCCGCATCGGGGGTGTCACAATTTAGGAGGGAAGTGTTTAACACTCACATCCTTGGACCCAGAATTGAAGGGTTCGGAACCTCCAGTGGAAGGTTGTGGCTGCCGTGTGGTGTTTTTTTTCTTCAGGGGGCTAACACCTGCATCAGCATCGCAGGCGTTGATAGCCGCAAGAGGCTAGCCCAAAACGCCATGTTCCACCGTTGGTTGTCAAAGGCCGGTTGCCCTTCCTCAAGACATGGCCTCACTGGGCCGACTAAGCAAAGGAGACATCCTGTCTCTAGGAGCCTTTCAAAGTGCTGATGGGAGCGGGACCACAACGCTCTTGTAGGTTGAATGTGAAAGCAGCGCTTGGAAACATGCCCGAAACACAGGATGTGTGGTGCAGAACCTTATCACAAACAAGGTTGGTCGGCTTCGTTGGTGAAGTTCCGTCAAAATTTGTTGTTCACAGTAAGTAAGTTCGAATTTAGAGAGTGCCCTAATTATCGTTTTCCAGCGTTTGGTCTGTAGCACAAAGGTATTGTTTTTTTGAGTCCCCTATCGTTTTCCATGGTTTCAAGCACCTTGAGCTACAGGGATGTCCAAGTGTAGACTACTCTCCTTTTCCGAAAATTCTGACCGCGCTTGGCAATGGAACCAAAGACTAAAACCTGCGTAACCCTAGCTCCTTAATTTTGAGACACCGCCACACGTGGACTCCGAATTGCACAACATGCCCAAAGGACCTGCAACAGAATACACAACAGGCTAGCATTGTGGCATCTAAATGCAGATTACCTCACTTCCTGAGTGATTGGCCAAGAAGTCCGAACTGTTTATTTACCACTAAACTGGTCTTCCCAAAAAGCTTAAAGTCCAGGAACCCGGGAAGTGTGTAAAAGGCTAACAGTTCAGTTCAAAAGGTCGGCTTAGGAGAAGCGCGACAAAGATCAGATCAGGCCGCAACTGGCAACTGGTGGATTTGGGGTGTTTGGCATTGGTTCTCACGCACAGCTCACACCAGCACCCAACTGCCTTTTCTCAGTTCAAAACCCCAAGTGGCTGTGCCTGAAACCTAGGCGACACCAAAAAAAGATGCCTCGTTTCCTCCCTGTAACCGTAGTGTTCAAAAAGCAGTCCTTTGGAGGAGGGGCTGGCAAAGGGCGGGTTCAAAGGTGTCAGCATTTTGAGCGCCAAACAATGACAATACGTTGGCCAGTTCGCGCCTGCCTCCACTCCAAATACCCACTTCTTTTTTTGGGTGCATAATTGGAAAAACCTGGCTGTCCATGGGAAATACTTTTTCTTTGGGGGGGGGTCAAGGGCTGAACGCCTTTGACTTGGTATTGGGAGCAGGGGGTAAGGTTTGGCTTGGAGCACTTTAGTGCCGGTCGTTTTGCCCGAAGGATCGCTTTTAAGGACCCAAAAACGCCGACCGAAGGGCCTCGAACATGCGCTAGCCGGGCTGCGAGCTGAGCGAATTCATGTGGAAGCTGGCTGTGTGCTATCTTTAGGGTGGACGGACTCACTAGTTGTGCCTTTTTCCTTGCTTTCTTGAGAGGTTGACTTTGATGAGATCTATGGATACACTCATGGTACATTCATAACTGCAATCTTCCAGACAAACAACTACTAAAACAGGCCTAAAGTTGGAAGTTGCCACGAGGGATGGCCGAGGATCCAATAGAGTTGGGAAACCCGTATTTCCTTTGGGGGTGGCTTGAAGTCCATCTTTGATCTCGTCTGCTCATCAAAAGCCAGCCATTCCTCTTTCTGAAGTCTTGGCTCAGTTCTGTTGAAAACAGGAAGCAAATCGCCTGAAGCTACGTGTCCCAGATTTTCCTTGAAAATATACGCGCCCAATCCAATGCCTGCGATGAGCAGCAAGTTTGCCAAGTTAACTTTGCCAAAGCACTTTGTGGTATTTCGGGTCGAAACTGAGGCCCCGGGATGTCTTTACCTTGGCTTCGCCAAGCGTAAAGCACCACGAGCCTGAGCCAAATGCGCCGGACGTTGGGCTGGCAGTGGCGTCAGCTGCTTGGATGGTCACGCCAGTTGGGTGTGTCCCATGAAAACCACCCAAAAAGAAATACCCCAAAAGACACACCCACTTGGTAAGTGCCACTAGGTTAACATCATAGTAGGGCAGCCAGGGAAACGCCTGCTGTTTCAAGCCCCTTGACCCCTACTCCAGGATCCAACAAGCTGTCGTGGAGGGTGGGAGTTCTGGCACCTTCACCGGTGCCCCAATCCCAGCAAGGCTAAAAGTGACTAAAATAATGTTGACCCCATATCAACAAAAAACACCTTCAAGTACCCGACGAGCGGAACAAATGATTCAACTACGTAGCGTGTTCCTGCACGTTTCACGAAAGGCACGACTTCTTTAAATGCCTCTCCCCCATAGCCCTCAGGGGCTAACAGGATTCATTTTGGGTGCTTCTATTGGAGGTGGCCCTGACAACCATGAGACGAGGGATTTCACACACAAGCCTGTATTGAAGCTTTGCTGGCCAGGGCCGAACCCAAACCCGCATCCTTTCTTGCCGGGCATCAAACCAGGTCTTGAAAATGAAGCAGCAATCTGCTATAGTCTTACTCAACTAGCGAAACATCGAACTCCAAATATTCTGAACAAGCCTAATTATTGGTATTGTTTCGTAAAGAAAGGTGGCGTATGCAGCACACATATTCAGGTTTATCAAATCAAACCAATACATCTCAAAAACCACACGTGCCAAGCGCAGTTTAACGCTGTCAACTGGCCGTTTGATAGCCGTTGCTGGGCCGGGGGAGTCCTGGCAACACATTACTTCCACAGGGGAGGCTTCACATCGAAACCTTTTCCCTCAAGTCTTAAGGAATCCGCGCAACGGAATCCAAGCAACAAACAACGCCGACTCCCCGGATAATCGTTTATGATGATGGTTGCATATTTCGAAGATGAATCCACTGCATGCTGGGGGACTGGAGAAATGTGCAGGACAAACCATGCAAGTCACAAAACCTCTCCCACCAAACAAGAAAATTGTCTATACTGTCTCTTTTCCTAAGTGGATAGTTGTCAACCAAAATCAACCAAATACTAAAACCGCCGCCTGGTTTGCAGAAATGAATATACTCTTCGAAACAAAGCTCCCGAATACTTGAAGACGGAGCCCGACTGCGGGGCTTCGAAGCGGAAGCACCAGAAACGTGGTGGACAGGTTGCGGATGCCAGAGATCGCCTCGGCCTGAGCGAGATGGTCAGAGGGGAACTTATCAAGTAACAACGACCCCCTCCAAATACCATCTGAAGGTCTTGGGAAAAATCTCCAATACTCTCTGGGTTTCAGAACTTTTTGCGGTCTTTTGGGGTTTAGGGTGACGAACATGGTTCTATCCCGGCTTTCAGTCAGCGGCTGACGCCATTTGACGGCATGCCCCAAAGAAAAGCAGGGAGTATGTAAGGGGAAGGGGGAAGGAAGTAGGGTCACTTCGGTTGGTTGGATAGAACGAGCATAAGATCTACTTCTTCAGGGGAAAACGCACCCCTTGTTTTTGAAGAAACCCCATGTTTTGGGGCGGGATAAGAGGGGCCTTAGATGGACCTACCAAAGGGGTTTCTGTTCTCACGGCAAGGGGAGCATACGCCAGATTCCCCAGCAAACCTTTCTCAATGTCAACAAGGGCGACTTGTTTGGCACTTGATGTTCAAGGGAAAACCTCTCAAATTAACAGGAAGACCCACTACGAGACTGGGTTTCCGATTTGTCTCAAAGGCGTGGACACCTTTGCGGCCGAGCTCCCACGCAAACACTCAGAAGCCTTCAGCCATGAACAGCAAATTTGGGCAAACTATACTATTACTTGTGTCTAGGGTGGGCCCAAGCTGATTCAGGCTTCCCAACCACGACCACCTGGAATTTGTCGGGGTCAAACTTGCGAGCTCATAGAGTCAGCCGAGCACACTCCTGCCTCTGCGGGCTGTGACTGCACGTTGTCCTGCGGGCAAAGACGGCGATCGAGTTGGTGACTGCAGGACAGTGCTCCAAAACGCTGACCCCATATGGCTATGAATTTTAATAAGGGACCCTTTGGTGGACATCATTTAGGTGGGGATTCATGTCCACCTATCATTTTTGAGGTGGTTCCCTACTAAAATGCATGGCCATATTAATCCACCCCAGTTGACTAATAGGAGGGCACTTCCCCTTCTAGAGTCGGATTCCAACCACTAAAGCCAGGGACACCGACACACTAAGCCCAGGGATTCGCCTCAGAGCTGCCTTGGACCACCGCGGAGACCATCTGCTAGCCTTCAGGCGTTGGGGCAAAACATCAAGTAGGGAGGTTAATTCATCTGAGGTGCCCATTGACACACAGATGTGGGTCAAAACCCTGTACCCCTGGTGAACATCAAAAATCAAAATAGGTGGCAAATCGATGTTCATCCGCCCCAAAATGGAGCCATACCTCCATTTGCTTGAGTCCCCTGGAAAAATAATAATAAACAAATCCAATAATTAGTGATAGATTCCCTTTAAAACCAACAGGGGAAAATAACAAATATTCTTAACCAAATGGAAGTATAGGTTGTTCCCCACGGCCACATACGCCAGTGACGCCCCCAAACTGCGAAACGCGACTACCGCGGCGACTCCTCGAAGAAGGCGTTGTAGGCGCCCGGAGGGTCCCAGGCCCTGTCCGACAGCGCCTCGCTTCGGCTCCCACGGAGTTGGCCCGGGGATGGCTTGGCGGGATTTTGTGGGGTGGCTTCTTCATAGGTGTCCTTTTAGGGGAAATAGATGGCCCTGGTGGATGATTAAACCACCAGGGCCATCTATTTTCTAGCAAAACAACCAAAAAGGACACCTATGGGCTTCTTACACCTGGACCCAGGATTCACCATCTCGGGGCTCTTACATCTCGCAATTCACGGATCTATGTTGGATTTTGGATACTCACAAATGTGGCCCTCAAATAAAACCGCCAACGAAGTTGGGGTGTGGAGTGGCTTTGGAACCCTGGGTCTGATTGTGGAAGAAAGGCTGAAAAGCTGATAGTTGCAGCTTCTTCAGCAAGATCAACTTAGGGCGCATGAATGCTCCTGCATGTCCATTTTGCTTGGACCTCCGAAGCTGTCAGCAATCATCGGGACCCACAAGTCAGTCGAACGCCAGAATCGAGCCATGAAACTGAATTCTGGGTCAAGATGTGCAAACGGAAAGCAAGGCCCATTTGGGTATAAGGTCCTGAGTGGGAAACATAACAACTAAATCCAATATGTGAGAAGAATATGGATAAATATCAGTCAACATGGCGGGAAAGACAGCCTGCTAGAAACAAATTCCAAGGAAACAAGAAACAAAGTAAAGCAACACAGGGCATGCCTCAAATTGGAGGAGAAAACCACACACACTCAGCAGAAACGTGCCCATGAAACCGCGAGTAAGGCAAAGATTGTCGGTCCAAACGAGCTGAGTGAATTTTCAAGGCTTCTTCACATCCAGGGGAATGGATTCCCCTGAGCAGCAAAGGGCCCCCCCGCTCTCAAGGTCCGAACCCAGAAAGCTGAGACTCTTCCCAGCCAACCGATTTGGAAACAGGAAGCTGGGGAGAACCTCTTCGGTCCGCTGGGCAATAGGACTTTAACACGCAGCGTCAGTTTCGTTTTTGTGAGCTTGAACACCTTGAACACTTGATGGGTTTAAGAGTGGCATAGTATTGGTGGAGACTAAGCAAAAGGCTATTGTGGCAGGTTTATAGCTTGGAGGCTGGGGACGCCCAACAAAACGTTGGGTAGGTTTTTCTTGGGAAACTAACATGAAACCACTCATTTTGGGGGCTCCATTATTTTGAGACAAAGCTATTTATTCATGGTTGCAACGTACCTGACGAGGCGTCCCAAAGGAACCTTGGCGCTCCATCATCCACTGACCTTACTTGGGGTCCAAAACCAAACCGAGCATAACAACCCCACCCCCCCACCCCCCTGCCGCCCCCTCACTGTCATGTTCAAAACCCCAAGCAAGTCCAACAAGCGCCTGGGACCCCGGTTCTGATGGCTCGACAAGCACAAACCAAGCGACGGCGAGCGCCTGCCGACTGCCGACTGCCCCTCCCTCCCTGCTGAGTGGCAAAAGCGCTGAGGCTGTCGGGATCCTAGCGCAGGAGATACCGAATCGATTCCCCGGTGCGAAAGGTTCGACTTGTTGCTGTTTGGTGGAAGAAAATCATTTCCTGCAAAGTGAAAAGTGTAAAAATGGAACCAACAATCTGCAAGACAAAAGATGTTTGCGTGGAAATTCACGCTTGCCATACCCTTGGATGCTCGACCAAGCTGGGAAGCAGAAGCCTTGTTTTCGCAGGTGCGTGAGCGAAAACGTTTTGGGCCAAAAAAAGCCTGGAGCTTGGTTCGCGTTCCAGGTTCCCCATAGTTTCCGCAACGGAAGTGCGTAAGTGATGCCACTTACCTGGGAGCCCCAAGGTTCCTGTTGAGACCCCTATGAAGCACCAACATCGGGTACTTGTAGGTTATAACTTATAACCCTGGATGCAGGTTTCTCTGAAAAAAATCTGAAAAATATTGGAACCCACCCAACACATGGCTTCCATTTTGGTTTCCCTTTTAAACCATCCAAACAGGGTTCCCTAAAAATCAACGCATAGCCACCCGGATCCCCCTGACACTCCTCAGAGACCTCAAACTTGATGCGCAGAGTATCCTCAGCCGAGTCGGACGGCGCAAATACAACCCCCCAAAAATGCTCTCAAAACAAAGGCACGGGAAACTCAAGGCAAACAGAACGTGTAGGTGGGGGAAAATCTAGCCTGACCTCAAAAAGGTGAACTCTGGGTGTGGCTCAAGCATGGGTACCCACAATGGCTTGCCCTGGTGAATGGAAAGGACTCCAACCTGCGGTCTGGTGGTTGAATCTTGAGCCACCCCCATGGGTCCAGAAGCGGTCCATGGCCTCCAGCGCGCGCCATTCACAGCCGAGGTGCCACCATCTCCAAGCGTCGGCCGTTGGGCCCCGCGAGCCACTTCTGGCCGTCGTAGCGGATGTCCACCAGCGCCACGCGGTCTTGGGATACGTTCAAGGACCTCCGGAGACGTTTTGGTGCGCCAGACCCACTCAGGGGTCATTATTTTGACGGTTTCTGGGGGTTATCAAAGTCAGAAATGGGGTTTGTTTCCCCTTTACCCACCACTTGGGGGGTGACTTTGAGCATGGTAAAACAATGAGGCCAGCCACTGAGGCCCATTTCCCATCAAGCGGGCCGAGCCTCAAAAAGGCAAGAAGCCTTTTTGAGGTCAACCGTGCAATGGAGGTCTGGCTCGATTCCTGCAATGGAGGGTCCTGTCAGATGCCTAGGGGGGGCAATGTGAGTCTGCTGAGTCTGCTGAGTTTTGGCTTTGGTTCAGCATTCAAGCCTGACCAAAGGGCGTCAGCTCCGGTTTGTCCAAACGAGATCGTAAATTGGGGCCAGGGCCAGATGGGCTTGCAGAATCTCCTTTGCGGTTCAATTTCAAGGAGAGCCCCTCTTTTGGTTGCTGGCTTATCAAAAAGCAGTCAGGAGAAACAGTTTCAATGTGGAATTTGACACCTGAACATCTCACCTTCTGAGCTCTTCTCGAGGCAATGTCCACTTCAGTTCGTCTCAAGGGCAACAACGCGTTTTCCCACGCCGACAACCCACATTCTGTCCAAGAAGCAGCCATGAAATGTGGGGTTTTCCTTTGGGTTCTGGTGAAACAACCCAAACAAGGATTCCCTCAGCTTCGGATTGGCAGGAGGCCCTCCAAAACAAATCTGGGTTGTGCTGCAAACTCGTCCATTTCAGCCTGTGGCTATTACGATCATTCAATCCAAAGTACCCCTGAAAACACGGGAGTAGGCCCAAAACCCATCGACTTGTGCATCTACCACGGTGGGCTACAAATTCAATGGTCGTGATTCAAAGGCTGATTGCATGTGTCCGATGCATGAACCCTGGCGATGTTGGACATGTGTTGGGTGCATAATTACAGAATAATTTGGCAAGAATGATCACGGTTCATACCAGGAGGTGCTCACATGGAACCTGTCGAATCCAGCGGTCCCTTGACCTGCATTATGGGGAATCCAGCGTGAACCAGTTAAAGCCATGTTAAAGCCACCTTCCATGACCGAACCTGGAACTCATGTTTTCAGAGGGTGCCTTTTGTATCCCCTTTTGGTTGAACATAAAAGGCCTCCCTTTCGTGAGCCTTTCATCAGAAAGCCTCCTTTTTAGTGTTCGCTGCCCTCCAACCTTCTCCAAGACCTAGGGCCACGCCCCGGTTCCACCCGTCTTTCCCATACACTCTGATCCGTGAACCCCTGACTGAACACTTATTCGCATTTACCCTTCACCTCGCGTTTCAAGCACCCAAACAAAAACAGGGATTCACCAAAAATGCCAAGTTGTCATGATTGTGTTCTTTGGTTTTACCAGCCAAGGATGGCATCTGCCAGTAGCATCCCCAACCGGAAGTCCCCCCAAACGTTGCCTCGACACGTCTGCCACGAAGACAAACTCGCTGAACTCCTCCAGGGGCACAAAGACCACCTGAGCAACCGATGCTTTGACCGGACCCGACCAGTTGGCTTGGCCAAATACCTGTGCAGGCGGAAAAAAAACGAGCGGGCAGGAAGTCCTCTGAAAGAAAAGTGGGGAACAAACCCAAAAGTCCGGAAAGGTGTTTGTTTTTCTCCTGTGGGTCTGCAGGCTGGCTTTGAGCATAAGGCTTGCCTCTGGGCTGTAACCCGAGAAGCGGAACAAACAAAAAGCCCCAAACGCTTGAGTTGAGGGGAATGATGTTTTGCGTGGGAAAGGCCGTCATTTTCCAGACAAAGCCTACACAAGCACCCGGGCCGGGCCCCGCCTTTGAAGCAAAGGGTTTGGATTCACAAGTGGCAAGTGGGCTATCAACTCATCGAGGGGCATCAGCCCCCTCCTTCTCCAGCCCCCAGGTTTTCGTGCTGACCAGGAGGAAAAATCAAGTCACATGGCTCGACTTGCCGGTGCAGTGACTCCAAGCAAACAACAAACCGAGGGCACGATTCCCGAAATATGTCATTCTGAAACATCACCTTTTGGCAAAGGTTCCCTACAGTTCCTTCTTCAATCTCACTCTTTCAAAAGGAAAACTCGCTTTAGATCGGGCCAAAAGGGGATGTTTCAAAACCATCGAAAGGGGAAATCTAGGGAGCCTTGTGACTGTGAGACCGAACTCTTGATTTCAGGCACTCGCAGGCACCCGTTGGGATCATCAAGGGACTCCCCTGCAAAGGGTTTCTGCAGTGTTGGCGGGTCTCGACAGTTCCATCAACAAGGGTAAACCCTGCAAGTCATGACCACCATCTACAATAGTGACATCCTGAGCTCTTAATCTCATGAGCCTCTGCTCCTGCTTCCACCACTGAAAACTTGAAACTTACCGCGGCTGTCCCCAAGACAGTACCGACGCTTGCAGCGGCCATGCAAAAAACCCTGAGCCGCCAACTGGGCCAAGGAAAATCCTTCCCAAGACAACTGCCTCGACGGCCCTAAGCTCCGGGAAGATTCTTTTGTACCTTCCCACCTCCCCGACTTCCCACAACTTCCCTCAACTTCCCTCAGCGCAGCGCGAGTCTGAGCTGAGGCCCCAGGCCACTTCCGCCTCAAAGACTTCCAGAAGTTGCAGCAACACCCCTTGCCCCTGCAGACCTCCAGGCATACCTCCGAAGCCGCGCAAGCACTTGCTTCGACCCAAGCCAAAGTCGGCTTCCTTCCAAACGGTTTGGTTTTGGGTTTTGGGTTTTTGGTGTTGGTTTTGGGTTTTGGTGCTTAGGGGTGGAGAAACCCAATTTTACCCTAAAGACCCAGAGGGTTCAAATCCAAATCCAAACTACCAATTGAAGGCCCGTCACCTTTTGCCTTGTAAAACTTGGCTTTCCGTTCCACAAACCATGTACCCCGAGGGTCATGACCCGCCCAACGAAGAACCCGAATAGCGACCAGTTCCTCCTTGGGCCCTGCTTGAACTGGGAGTGGTTGGTTCAAACTTTGCGTTTGGCTTAACCATTCAATTCAACCGAAATTTGCCGCATCTTGCTGGCTCCATCGGGAATCTGGTCTTTGTCTTCTTTTCCGGGGTTCTGAGACTGAACCGTGGGATATCCTGGGAAATCATACGGGACTGTTTATCAATTCGGGTCAATCCCTCTCGAGAAGCCTGCCGTGGCGTCCAAAGGCAAGGGACCCATTCTCAACTTCCCGTTTGGGTGGAAGCTTTCTGACTGGGTCAAAGTGAAGATATAAAATATTCATCTGGGACCCTTTGTGGATTCCCTTTAAACCACCCATTTAGGGGGTATAATTTAAATTTCTGCTTTGGACTGACGAACCCGCAAGCGAGTGGAACCATTCGGACCTTGGGGGGCAAATTCATAGGCCTGATCATTCTGAGCCCTTGTCAAGTAATGAAGTTACTCACCCCAAAGGACCTAAAACTAAAGATTCACCTTTCGGGACCTTTACAGTGGACCAAAATCGGGAAAGCAAAAGGTCAATAAGGTCGATTTGGTCAAGGGGGAATGGGTCAAAATGAAACCACCAGGGAACCACAGGTTTTAGTCCTTGGTTCCATTTACCAGGGTTTCATTTTGGGTACCTATTCTTGACCCACAGCCAAGTGAGCTTCCAGTGACGGAGGTACGTGATTGATTTTTGCTTTTTAAAGAAGCACGACAACCCTGGTTGGCGTCGGCTGGTTCGCCGTGGCCTCGCACCATGACGTAGAGCCTCAGTTGAACTGGGACCCTTGGCCCCTTGCAGCTGAAGAGCTTCCTCTAAAAGAAAACCGACGCATGTCTTTGTGACCCGTATTTTGCTTGAAAGCCCAACAGGATCTTGCTGAAGATCTGGAAGGAGTGAATTAGGAAAGGGCTAAGTTGGGGGCTAACAATGGGGACACTTGAGATCCCACTCACACAAAGTTCACGTGGAAGGAGTGCAGAAGGGTTCGGTTAAGTGATAGGGACAAACAAAGCCTCAAATAAGGCCTCAGTGTCTTCTTTAGAGCTTTGGGTCCGGTCACGGCCGACGTCTTTGAGTGGCGCAAATGAACATGTTTAGTAAACACCCTTTATTCAAACAACATCTTGATGGCTCGCCTTCAAAGGGGATCAAGAATTGGTTGCTTGAGCAAATGTTGCAACCATGGCTGGTTTCAAGATGTCGACAACCATCTTCCGCAAAGGAAACTCAAGGTGAGCAACCAGGAGATGTGAAAGTGGGTGCTCCGTGTCAAGTCAAGAAGATCGTAAAACAAGTGCTTCAGAAACATCCTTTTTCAGGGCCCAATTTGATTGCGTATGTTCATTATGTTCTTGGAATCTCATTCTGCGTCGCCCTTCCGCATTTGCTGAAACGGGTATGTCTGTGTTTTGCGGGACCCCTTTTTGAGCAGGCTTTCTTAAATTCAAAGAAAGCGCAGGGAAAACCATCATGTTGGGGGTCCTCTAAACAAGGACACACCCAAATCAGTCACCAAAACCTGGTACTAAACTGGTGTACCCAAAATTAGGCAAAGAATTAAGAAGCCGGCTGCACCCATTTATGGTTGGGATTATCCCTTAATTGCTACCACTTTCTATGCCTGGTGTTGACTATGGCTCAAATCTGATGATCCATAGCACCTTTGCACCTGTGTGAATCCAAGCGAAACCCCCATGAAACTCACGCGCTCGCCAGGAAGCCGCAGCAAGTCCCGGTCCAGAAACATGGCGCCTTAGCATCAGACAGGACCCTCAGGGGGTCTTGGGGACCTCCGTTGTCAGGGCCGTTTCATGCTTAGGGCAGTCGTTTATACAGGAACTGAACAAGTAGCGCAACCAAAATCACCTCCCGAACATGGAAACTGACCAGGGCGCTGTTAGAAAACCATTCTCCTCTAAAAGGGGACCCTAGTGTGGGAGGGTATTCTGTACCAAACAGGATGGGATGCACAAATCCGCGCCAGGCAGCAGTAAGTGGTTTCCCTAGGGTTTATCAAAAGTGGCGCGAAGTGGATTGTGTCCATCCGCCGTACTTCCATAGCAGGTGACATACCCCAATGGTTTTGTTTAACCCTCACACCTAACATGGAGCCCAACAGAGGTAGGTCCCTTTTGGAGGACAAACTGTCTTCCAGGATTCCCCCCATATTAGTGGGTGGCAGGGTACTTCCCGGGTAATTACATGGACGTTGTCGAGCTTTAGAGGTCCCATATCCCAAACTGACCTCTAGATTTGGCTGATAGGTGTGGTATGCTCATTGCGGCTCGGCACGCAAATGCCAACTTCAGCTCTCCCTGATTTGGATGTTTTGATTTGGGGTTTGGAGGTTGGAGGTGTTTTCCCATTTACCTCCTGAAAACCCAGGGCTTCAAATCCAAAGCAATCCACACCACCAATTCGAGCAAATAACGCTTGGGCTATGAGGCCGACCCCTGAGTTTTTGAAGGACGACCAGGTCCAAAATACAACTTTAACTTCAGATCTCGCCTAGGGCATGACCTAATTGAAGGGGTGCCCTGACTATTGAGATCCTCCTTCTTAAAATCCAAAGTTGACATTCCCCAACAAAAGTTCTAGGTATTTGGGTGATCGGTTTTTCCTTTTAGGGCTCCCTTTAAAAGTCACAAAACACGGGGTACCTCAAACGATGACAGACCTCGGATAACCCGACTGCCAGTTTCGATGGCTCGGCTGCGGCCAGGCTGCCATGGCTGTCCCCCACATTGGGGATCGCCGTGCGCCGCATGATGTCGAAGTTGATGCCGAAGATGTACAAGCGCGGCCTCCCGAAAGCGCAGGCAGTTCTGGGCTGCCCGTTTTCAGATCCCCCGCTAAAAGTTTAACTTTTAGTGGGCTGAATGGAAACTATACCACTAAACACTAAAAGGCTAAAAGGCTAAAAGGCTAAGGGGATGGCCGGGACCCACCAAGAGTTGAAAACCCCTTTTTGGCTAACCCGGAGTTTTGGTGTGCCTCAAAGCAAAGGGCCAAAACTTGCTGGTGAGGACCTTGAGTTTTTGGTGAGCCTCAAAGCAAAGGGGTCACAGGCTTCCCTTCCCTGGGATGATCAGCCAACTGAATTGGATATAATCTTGAAGAGAACTGGGCTGGGGACAGTCCCAAACAACACCCTGGTTCGAGCCCGGTTACAAAGTGGTTTGAACACCCAAGTGCCGTTTTGGCCGAGTCAAGAAACAGGCGTGGTGCTGGAGGCTGAGGGTTGACCAACCGAAGCTGCAATGTTAGAATGATTTGTTCTGAACGAGGTGGGGTCACCAAGCATCACAAGCAAGAAAGAAAGAGGTCCAACTTTCGGAAATGTGTCTTTTTGGGGGGACACAAGGGGTGGAGGAACAAGAAAAGGCACAGTAGCAACTCCGAGAAGGTGGCAAGTTCCGTGTTTCGGGATCGAAAGCAAAGGGGTCGCAGTTTTGGGTCACACCATGTACACCCCTTGGCATTTTAAGTTTAAAGGAGTTCCCTCCAACAAAAAGCTTGAAAAGGAAGCAACCCGCGGCAGCTCTGGGGATGTGTACACAGCCCCTCAATTTACAAATGGTTCTACTGGCATTCGCCATCAAACAGGCCTCTGGGACAAAGTTGCTTGAACACCATTCGAAAATCAACCCAAGCGCCCAGCCGGACCCTTCAAACGGAAGGGGTCGACACCTCTTAGGGAAGCCAAAAGTGCCCTCGCATTCCTTCTTTGAAGAGTTGCCGCCTTATTTGCATTTTCTCCAACCACTTTTCGATCGAGGCTCCATGAAAGAAAAGTCGTCTTCCGGAACCCTCCGATCCTCCGTTTCCATGTGGCTGTGGGTCAAGAATAGGTACCCAAAATGGAACCTGGCAAGTGGAAACGTAGACTAACATGTGCAGTCCCTGGTGGTTTAATCTTGACCCATACCCATGTGCCTCCGCAAACGGCCCAAGGGGATTTGCAGCAGGACTTCATCCTGGACGCTCTCTGCGAAGAAGTGGAGCCGACTCAGCCTGTCGCTGAACACAAAGGGCTTCACCCCACGCTCCCTGAGCAAAATACCAGTGGGTCACTCCCATGACTGTATCAAATGCGATTGAAAGTACCATTGAAACAGTGGTTGGGATCATGTAACCGTTGTTTAGCTTTCAGGAGATTGAGATTCATGCTAATTGGGTCCTTTGAGCATTGAATTCTAGGGACGACTTCATTGAGCAGGGTATGATGTCCAATGACAGCTGGCGCAAAGGCGGAGATGCATTTACCATGGGAAACCGGATTCTTCAAAATATACTGAAAACCCGCCGGGAATTTGCACCGAGATCACGAGGGGTAAAACAGGGGTTCAAATCCCAAAACCACAAATCCAAAACATCACTCACTGGCTGAGAGGATGGCCCAACAAAAAAGTCCAAACTTGTTTTACCACTAAAATGGTCTTCCCGAAAATAAAATAAAAATCATGAACTCAGGAAGTGAGCGATCATCATAAGATAGTCTACCCCTCACTGACCCGGGCGTTGATTGCGGCTCGCTTAAGTGGCTTGCCAGATGGCCATGGGCCAAAATCCCGTACCCTCAGTGAACATCCCAAGCCCAACTAAAATAGACCAAAATGGGTGGTGCACCTACCCCAAAATGGTACCATTGGTGTTGACCCACGGCCAGATAGGATTGGGGCGCCTGGGCAGGCGCGAGCTGCCCAGGAATCGCAGCTCCAGTGAGAGGCCAGCTTCCTTGGATCCGGTTCTACAACTCGAACGTTTGGGCGCGTCATTGTTTTTGAGTTTTGCCTTTCTTCTGAGCCTCCCTTTCTTTGCTTGCTTCATTGTGTGCTTGTGTGCTTGTTTGCTTGTTTGGTTGTTTGTTTGCTTGTTTATTTGTTTGCTTGTTGGCTTGTTTGCTTGCTTGTTTGTTTAATTGTTTGTTTGCGTGTGTGCGTGTTTGTTTGTTTACTGATTGATCGTGGTGATATGTTGCTTGCTTATTTGTTTGTTTGCTTGATTGCTTGTTTGTTTTTTGCTTGTTTGTTTGTCTGTTTGTTTGCTTGTTGGCTTGTGTGCTTGAGTGTTTGCTTGTTTGATTGCTTGATTGATTGGTTGCTTGATTGCTTGTTGGCTGCTTGCTTGTTTGCTCGCTTGCTTGCTTGTTTGTTTGCTTGATTGATTGTTTGTTTGCTTGTTTGTTCGTTTGTTTGTTTGTCGGTGTGATTGTTTGTTTGTGAAATTGATTGATTGATTGATTGATTGTTTGCTTGATTGCTTGCTTGCTTGCTTGTGTGTTTGCTTGTTTGCTTGCTTGCTTGCTTGCGTGTTTGTTTGTTTGTTTGTTTGCTTGCTTGCTTGGTTGTTTGTTTGTTTGTTTGTTTGCTTGTCTGTTTGTTTGCTTGTTGGCTTGTGTGCTTGAGTGTTTGCTTGTTTGATTGCTTGATTGATTGGTTGCTTGATTGCTTGTTGGCTGCTTGCTTGTTTGCTCGCTTGCTTGCTTGTTTGTTTGCTTGATTGATTGTTTGTTTGCTTGTTTGTTCGTTTGTTTGTTTGTCGGTGTGATTGTTTGTTTGTGAAATTGATTGATTGATTGATTGATTGTTTGCTTGATTGCTTGCTTGCTTGCTTGTGTGTTTGCTTGTTTGCTTGCTTGCTTGCTTGCGTGTTTGTTTGTTTGTTTGTTTGCTTGCTTGCTTGGTTGTTTGTTTGTTTGTTTGTTTGCTTGTCTGTTTGTTTGCTTGTTGGCTTGTGTGCTTGAGTGTTTGCTTGTTTGATTGCTTGATTGATTGGTTGCTTGATTGCTTGTTGGCTGCTTGCTTGTTTGCTCGCTTGCTTGCTTGTTTGTTTGCTTGATTGATTGTTTGTTTGCTTGTTTGTTCGTTTGATTGTTTGTCGGTGTGATTGTTTGTTTGTGAAATTGATTGATTGATTGATTGTTTGCTTGCTTGTTTGTTTGCTTGTTTGCTTGCTTGCTTGCTTGCTTGCTTGCTTGTTTGTTTGTTTGCTTGCTTGCTTGTTTGTTTGTTTGTTTGTTTGTTTGATTGATTGTTTGTTTGTTTGTTTGTTTGTTTGCGTGTTCCATGGCTTGATTGTCTGGTTGGTTGATTGATTGATTGATTGATTGATTGATTGATTGGTTGGTTGGTTGGTTGATTCATTGATTCATTGATTCATTGATTCATTGATTCATTGATTCATTGATTCATTGATTCATTGATTCATTGATTGATTGATTGATTGATTGATTGACTGATTGATTCATTCATTGATTGATTGATTGATTGATTGATTGGATGGATGGATGGATCGATTGATTGATTGGATTGATTGGATTGGATTGGATTGGATTGGATTGGATGGGATGGATGGATGGATGGATGGATTGATTGGATTGGATTGGATTGGATTGGATTGGATTGGATTGGATTGGATTGGATTGGATTGGATTGGCTGACTGATTGATTGATTGATTGGTTCCTTGATTGTTTGCTTGTTTCCTTGTTTGTTTGCTTGCTTGCTTGTTTGCTTGATTGAGTGATTGTTTAATTATTTGCTTGTTTGTTTGTTCATTTGTTGTGAATCATTGTTTGTTTCTTTGTTTGCTTGTCTGCTTGTTTGTTTGTTTGTCTGCTCGTTTGTTTGCATTTGCTGTTTGAATGTTTGTTTGCTTGTTTGTTTGCCTGTTTGTTTGCGTGTTTCATTGTTTTATTCTCTGGTTGATTGATTGATTGATTGATTGATTGATTGATTGATTGATTGATCGATCGATCGATCGATCGATTGATCGTTTGTTGATTGGTGGTTCCCTGATAATCTTTCCTCACAAAGGCCAGGCGATGAGTCCCAAATCCAAATCCAATGGAAGTACCCAAATGGCCATGCTGATATTTACCCACGCTAAACTTTGGGGTTGCTGTTGTTTTTGGGACTCCATGTTTGGTGGTTGCAAAGGAAGGCCAAGAGGAAAACAATGATTTTGGGGGTGCCCCTAAAACAGACAGATGTGCAGAACTTGTCTGTGGCCGAGGTTGGTAGGGTTCCCTGTTTCACCATTTTAGGGAAGACTTAAACTCAGCGGTGGTTCATTCCCAAAAGGCGAATCCCGTTGAAGTCTATCTTAGGGTTGTCATGTGGAACCCTGAAAGGAAGCACCCCAAAAGAGATGCGTGCCATGGATCCACGCGGATGATGTAGGAGCTTCGGCCGTACTCCAAGCCTGGCTATGATCTCAGGACCCGTTGGCTTCGTGCGGCAGGTAGGGGTTGCCCGTTCCGGGTGGTGGGAATGAACCTGGTTCGCTTAAAGGAAAATATGGTGGATGGTTTATAGGGGTCATTCCATTTCTCATTACCTGAGCACCAGTAAGTTGGTGGGACATAATTTTCCATAAGCCTGTCTTTGATGTGAACTTCGGAGTTAGACGAAAAGCACTGGAGCACACACGGTCACACCAGCCCCTAAAATCACTATCTTGCCATACAAGGGGAACCACCCCGACCGGTGTCCAAAGCGGACCATGCTGACTTTGTCACTTTAAAGGGGCCCTCCTTTGGTATCAAGTGGTCCTAAAACCACCTCCCCAAGCATGCAGATCCAATCGAGCAGCCCGGATTGTGTTGAGCCTCAACTAGGTCACTTGGGCCTGAAAGAGGCCTAGTGCTTGAACCCCGTGAATTGGCAAGAGTCTGAACGTCCAAGGCACCTGCAAATAGAACCTTTCCAGACAACTTGGGTGGGATTGAGAACCGCTGGGCTGTCCTTGCCCCTCCAAATACCTGCATTGTCCAGCGTGACAGGACAGGGCCTGGGATCCACCAACACCCACCTTTGTCAATGTCAAATGACGTCGGATGACTAAACAAGGACACGTTAATTTCAATGAAACACAGAGTTTAAATACATATATATATATATATAATGCATACATATATATATATATATATTATATATATATATATATATATTCTAATAAAAACAACGCCTAAAGATCATGCATGACCCCTCCGATGCAGAGCTCCGGATCCTCTCAAACACAACATGTTAAACAATCGAATTGGACCCTTAGGGGCCACTGAAAAACGGCCGTACTTGGGTGTGTCTTTTTTAGGGGGCCCCAACAAATCGTGGTTTGCCCCTCTTGGTTTCCCTTTAAAACCACAAAGAACAAGGCGCCTTCAGAAAGGACACCCCCAGTTGGAGATTTTCGGAGAAATCGGTCATTCGGGCAGTAGCCTCGCGGGCAAGACTCGTCGAACATTGGCCAGGTCTCCTGAGGCGATGAATGCCAGGGAATCGCGGACCCCGCTGGTTAGAGAACCAAAAGGAAACCAACTGAAAAATGTGTTGACACCCTGAAAAAGCTGGAGTATTGGGAGTGGTTGGGGGAACACGCGCAGTGACCCCCGGTCCCTTAAAATACCTAAACCCTTAAACTGAAAGTTAACACGAACACCCCTGAAATTCCCATCCGTTGGGTCCAATTTTCCCACTTTTGGACGAGCCATATGCTTCTTGTTTCGGTTGTTTCTACGTGTGAGCAGCCAGCTCATGCGGTGCTTTTCCTTCGCACCTTGATGTCAAAACGGCTTCACATGCCTTGCAATCTTCTCTGTATCAAAAGGAGCACGTCGGATTTGTGCGTGTCATCCTTGCAAAGGGGCCATGACTAGGGTCCCCTCTCGCGAAAAGTTCCCATCATGCACTCCTCCCTTTTGGTAGGGGAGTGCCTGCCAAAAGCGCAGTCTTTGACCGCTTCGGGTTCCCCCCGTGCACTCACATCCTCCGAAGCCACCGAAGGACATGATCAGCTCAAGCCGTCACCTCATCCCACGTGGCCATCTTCCGTTGGCCATAGCCTCCGCATGGTTCTCCTGCGTGATTTCATTCTCACAGAAACGGCACGGTTGGTAAATGCGAGCTTCCCCCTGAATGCCGGGGCAAGTGGGAATAGCATGAAGACGCCCATCTGCACCGCACCACGTTCTCGCTCCCCTCCTCCGTTGCATTTCACCAGTCCAGCAGCGACTGCAGGGAGTAGCCGCTCTCATTCCACGGACCGTCGCATTCCTCAGGCCAAAGCAGTTCCTCCTCCAATGCAACTTGTCCCCGAGCTGCGTGAGATGGTACACCTCCGTCGCCTCTGGTTCCGCCGCCGGGATTGCCTGCAGCACCTGCTCCCGGATCTGCATGACCTGTCTCCACCGCTGGTTGAGGATCTCATCCTCCGCATCATCCACTCTCTCAAAAGGGGGGGGCACGTCCACATAGGAACCCCCACCACCATGCCTGCGCCTCGCCGAGCTGAATCTTGGCGGGGTCTCACTCATACTCGAAGACGCCATTCTCGATGACTCGTCCTCCTGCTCATCCGTCTGAGTAGCCCGTTCGTCGTGCTTCACCACGAGCCTCCTCACCTTGGAACAAGGGCCCCTCAGCCACTCTTGCAGGCCATCTCCCACTCGACCTCCAATCTCGGTCACCAGCCGGTACAGCACCACCGACACCACGGCAATGATACACACCAGGACAGTCATGTCCATGGACCCCTCCACTGGCGTGGATTCATCTTCCGCCCGGCATGCCAAAATCTGCATCAAGGCCACCAGCAACTTGATTGCCTTCTCCTTGTCCCCGGTGAGCTGAATGGCCGCCACCTTCACAACTCTCTCCTCCTTTTCCGGCTCGAGGTTCCACAGTTGACACAGCTCCTTCACCCGAGACGGACCCAGAGGCTTAGTGCCAAGATCCGCCAGCATCTGCTGTCCAGGGCAATGTCTCATCAGCCATTCCCCTTCTCGCACTCGCCACCTCAAGTGAAATGCTCGGAGCCTCAGATGCCGGGTTCGCCATGCACCTCCTGTGTCCGTAGCGATAGACACCGCTGCCGCGTTGTCCGACAGTAGCATCTTCTGGAAGTCATCAATTCCAAGGGCATTTGCGACCAGCGCCTCCACCGAGTCCCCCAAAACGATGCCATCGATCGCCTCAATGAGTTCGCACTCCGCCGTGGAGAGCGCCGGGAAGGCCTGCTTACCCGCCTTCCATGCCACCACCGTTCCGTTCCAACACACCACCGAGCATCCCTGACTCCTCGCTCCCGATGGCGCAAAGGACGCGTCCGAGAAAGCCTGCAGCCCCGCCGGTCCATGTCCCGACCAGTGTTGTCCGGCATCCTTAGAGATCCGGATGCCCCAGCCCTTCGTTTCCCGCAGATAGCCGAGCAAGTAGCCAGATGCACGCACCACCCACTTGGGGTTCTTTGCTGCAAAGCTGCATAGTCGGCTCATGCTGAAGAGCAGGTCCGGCCGTGTCCTCGTCATCAACCAGAGCAGCTCCCCAGCTATCCGCTGGGCCCGGGTCACATCTGCCTGGTCGTAGTCTCCTGGCGGTAGCTCCGCCTCGTCTGACATCTCTTTGGTCATTGGCGACTTCGCCCTTGACGACCTCTTCCTGATGTCTCTCCAACACCTCCTCGACATAGTCCTTCTGGTGAATGAAGACATCCGTGCCCTCCTTCTTGATGTTCATCCCCAAGAACCGGACCTCGTTCTCCTCGGTGAGCTCGTCCGGAACGTTCGTCTCCCATTTCTGAGCAATCACCTTCTCGAACGCCTTCCTGACTTCCGTCTCGGCCGTCGTCAAGACGTCATCCACATAGATCGAGACCAAACCCATCAGTCTCTCTCCCTCTTGCGTGATCTGGATCATCCGCCAAAGGTTCGGCTCCGCCACGCATTGCTCCAGGTGACATCTCCTCCCCTCCGTCTCCCAGACCAGCGCTTGTAGTTCCCGATCTCGATGGTCCGACCACCTCCTCGGGCTTTGCCGCAATCCGTACATCGCCTTGTCGATCAACCACAATTCTCCCGGCTGAGCCCAGCCCATCTTGATCATCACCGCCGGCGGCCTCATCGCAACCAGCTGCTCCGGCTCCTCCTCCGTGTGGAGATCCGCGTTCAAGAACGCTGCCTTGATGTCTAAGGCTGATGTAGTCCACGAGCGTTCCGCTCCGACTTTGAGCTGCAACCGAATAGCAGTGGTGTCCGTTCCACCAGCGTAGGTGTCCCCCTCGATGGTCGCATCGGCACTGACATGATTGCCGCACACCACCAGTCTCGTCTTCTTCCTCGCCGATCCAGCCTTGACACTGAAGATCGCCTTGCCGGGGACGACGGTCACCTTGCTCCCCTTGCTCTCCAGAAGCTTCTGAGCCTCCTTCGGGGAAAGCCTTCTCAAGGCCTTCTTCTCCACCATCAACGCATCGATTTCCGCCTTGATGGAGTCCCCCCACTTCTCCTTGTCTCTGATGACCTCAGTCGGCGAGATCATCTTGGTGTGCAACACCTTCTCCGTGTCCTCATTCTCCGGGACCTGGTGCTTCAGCGCCTCCTCTTCTTGACGTAGCTTCCGCACCCTCTTCATAGACTCCTGACATGCTTGCTCCTCTTCCTCCAGCAAAGTCTCCTGGTATCCCACTGACCACCTTGGAGACGCAAATCACCTTGCCCCCCTCAATGACCTGGACGGCATGCCCGTTGGACACGTCATACATGGGCGTGAGGTAGATCGCCTTCTGATGCGTTCCCTCAAAGGCTCGTTGTTTCCAAGCCCTCTTCGGAACCAGCACCTCCTGGCCGATTGTGAACTTCGGCCTCTCCGCGTGCAAGTCGTAGGCCAGCCGTGCTTCCGAAGCGAACCTTGCCACGCACGGCCACCACGATGTAGACCAACCCGTCATGAGGAAAATCCTCCTCATGACCGACTTGAGCACTCCCACCGCTGCTTCAGCTCTCCCGTTCTCCGGCTTCTGGTCCGGGGACCGAAGCGTCTTCTTGATGTCCCTCACCCTGCACCACGCGGCCAGCTCTCGAGACATAAATTCGCCCCCTTGGTCCGAATGGAGCCGGTTCACCAGCATGCCCTCTCTCCGGAGCCTGATGTAGATCTCCTGGATCCCCCCAGCACCTCCTTCTTCTCCTTCGACCGGAGAGGGACCGTGAAGTAGAGCGTCTTCAGCGGGCCAGGCTCCTCCCTTTCCGGGATGATCGGCTCTTCCGCCTCAGGGCTCGCTCCTTCTTCCACTTCCAGCGACTCCTCGGCCTCTTCCTCCTCCGGAATTTCCTCCACCGGTTCAGGAAGATGTCCCGAATCGTCTTCTTCTCGATGTCCCTCTGGCAGCGCCTCCGCTTCCTCCACATTCACCTTACGTTGCTGCCAGCAAGTAGCACTTGTCCTCCACATCGTCCGTGTCCCTGCCATAACGGAACGGCCCCGTCAGATCCACCGAGAGCACATTCCCTTCCGGATGCCTGAGACGCCTATGGGGTCGGTCCCTCGCTGACGCCTCCTGACAAACTCGGCAGTCACGCCGATAGGGCAAATGTCCCAGCTTGATGTGCTCCTCCCACGAGAGCTTCTTCATCTTCGGCAGCTCTCTCATCATCTCCCATTTCAGGCATCGAGATATTTCTCTCATCATCCCCGGCGCCCATCTCGAAAGCTCCTTGGATGTCCTGAGCTTCTCCTCATCGCTCATCTCCCACCGCGGCTTCCCGCCGCCAACTCCCCGAGCTTCTCCTCCGGGCCGTTCCTGAGGTAGTCGTAGGGTCATTGTGGTCCCCACCGTCGTAGGCTTCGATGCCCTTCCACCCCAGTCTCCCTGTTTGAAGGTCACCTCGCGGAGCCCGTGGGTCTGCTTCAGCCGTTGCCATTCCTCCGTTCTCCAGAATGACGGGCACCTTGGCTCATTCCTGGGTTCAGCCGGTTGCTCGATCAGGAACCCGACTCTCCCCTTTTCCTTCTCGTCCTCCGACTTGGCCTTCAGATCTGCCAGCACGTAGAGCAGGATGAACCGAAAGAGCAGCACGTCGTCCTCAAAGACGATTCTCTCCTCCTCCTTCTCCAGGTTCTTCATGCCCCACCGCTCCTCCACCGTCCTTACCGGTCTCGGCTTCTCCTTGTGCTCCAGCGGGTAAAACCTCAGCACCGACCTCGTCCGGCAGTTCGGGCCACCGAGTAGCGCCTTGATCTTTCCATCCATCGCCAACCGCATCAGTCCGCCCATCAGCTCGCCCGACAGGAGGTCGTGATTCTCGCTTCGGACAATGTCATACTCGAGGATGTCCCTGGGGTCTCCTCCGAGTTCCCGATATGCCCGCGAAAGATCATGCCCATCACGCGGTCCCGCAAATAGATGGATCGCCGCCCCACCGTTCCTCTCCAGCCTCCTCCTCCGAGACCGATTCAGCCCCAAGGCCTTCCAGCTCTCCGCCGGTTGCACCAGCAGCTCCTTTTTCACACGCCATGGAACATCCCGAAACACGGGATGCTCATCTACCACCTTTTTCACATACTCCAGCTCTTCATTGACACTGAGCCTTCTGAGCTTGGCCATCTGCTTCTCCTCGAGCTCCTTGATGAGCTCCAACGCCGTGTTCATCGGCAACTCCGGGCACCCCTGGTTCATCGCCACGGGTAGATCCCCTCGACATGGGTGACGAATCTTGCAATGTCCGCCCGTCCAACTCAGCCTGCATCCCAAGCTCTGCACCAAGGCTCCCATCGGCACAATTGGCTGTGTGCCCGAAGCCGCGACCAACGTTCCTCCAGGTGTGACCCGCAAAGTGTAGGACTCACCGGCTGCCAGCTCCACCACCCGGTCTTCGTAGGCCGTCACGTCCTCGCCATCCTGCATCGGCCTCAAAGGATTCGTAGCCCCTGAGTCCACCAGGCCCCTCGTGCTGCTGAGCTCTACCTTGGACAGCTTGAGGGTGATTTGCCTCATCCTCATCTTTTCTCGCATGCTGTCCAGCTGCCGCTGCAAGCTTCTCAACGTCTGTTCGCTTTCCATCTTGTGGCTTTCCGCCGGCGCCTGCACATTCAGGCTCTTGATCATCTTCGTGGCCTCCAACAGGGCCTCCGATCATCACATTCCCATCTCCCTCCGAGGTGACGCTCGCCGCGTCTGGCGACCCTGCACCCACCGAGGACGATGAAGTTCCTGTCCTGGGGGTAGCTTCTAGGCTGCCCTGCTCGGCGTTCTCCGTCTTGATTCCCTCCGCGTTGGTCTTCGCCAGTTTGGGCTTCTCGGCCACCTTGCTGGCTATGGGGCAATCCTTTCGAAGGTGCTCTGATGCTCCGCAAGACCAGCATCTCATCCGTTGGTCCTTCTGATCATGGCTCCACTTGCAAGCCCGGCCCCTTCTGCAGCCCTTCTCCGTGAGGAAAAACCGGCATGGTCGAGGTTCATCCGTCTTGTTCTTGGACTCCCCCGCCTCCTGGGTTTCCACCTTCTTCGCCTTAACCTCACTCGGCCACGTCTGCTTCACCACCGCAGAGGTCTTCTTCTCCAAATGTGCCACCGCTTCCACCTCCGACAGCAGATGTTCCGCATACCGTAGCACCGCCTCCTGGGATGGAACCGTATCCAACTGTAGCGTGTTCCGAGCCAACGCCATCTTGAACGTCAACTCTGGGTTCTTCTCCACCACACGGCTCACCATCTTGTGCAGCGCCCGAGCCATCACCGAAGCATCGGGTATGGTCACTCCGAGCTCGACCGCCCGAAGCCTCCACCTCATCCACCGCCTCAAGTAGATCACCGCCATGGCCAGATTGGTCGCCTCCTGCGGGCTTTCCAGGCTCTGGAGGATGACGCTCTTCTCCACCAACCCACCCGGCTGATAGGTCGCCATGAGCTTGCACACAATGGCGTAGCACGTCATGCTCTTCGTGGCCACGATCTCCTCCTTCGCCCCCTCCGGTAGTGCCGTGAGCAAAAGGCCAACCGCCCTCCGCTCTAGACGCCGCCATCGAGGTTCACGAAGCTCCTCCGGATCTCTCAGGAGCATCTTCAGCCGCTCCAAAGGCGCCGTGTTCTGGTACTTCAGGTACCAGCCCTTCGCCGATTCCATGACCTTCCCCCACCACGTCTGGGACGAGTCACTCAGGTCCGCCATGATGGGCTCCAGAAGGCACAACCAATCGCCCAGATCAATCGGGGCACTCTCCGGTTTGTACTCCGGCAGCTTCGGCAATTCCACATTTCCGGCCTTGACCACTTCGCTGGTGTCCTCGGCCGGGTTCTTCTGCTGCTTCATCAGCTGCTGCTGCATCTCCTGCATGTTCTGGACGATCTTCAACATCACGCCCAGCGGCTGGTTCTGCGCCACTGCGTCCTCCTGATCCGCCACAAGCTCCTCCGAGGGCTCTCCATCCAAGACCGCATTCTGCAATCGAAGCTGATCACCTCCTCCGACTGGCGTGCCTTTCTCCTCCGGGGTTGCGAACTTGTCGCTCTGGTCAGCTGACGTTCTTCCCGCAGCCGGTGCTTCTCGTTGGATCTCATCCACCCTTCTCACACACCGCTGCATCTCCTTGCGAAGGGACTGATTGTCCGCCATCAGCTGCATCATGAAGTACTTGATGTCCTTCAAGGGATCAGGCCATTGGGCTTGTCCCGCACCTCCATGATGTCCATCAGGCCGACCGTTCCCTTGATCAACTCCCGCACCTCCTTGGTGTTCTCCAGGCCTCCGTAGCTCGTGTCGTGGATCGCCTTGCGCTCCTTCACGTGCCACGATCATGCCCTCGTTGGCCCTCTCGAGGTAGTTCTCGAACCCTCGCTGATTCCCACCTCCTGGCCCCTGGCTAATCAGCGGTGCCTCCTCTGTCCATTCGTCGAGCCGCTTCATCTGCTCCGGCGTGAACAGCGCACCTCGCGAGGGCACCAAAGCCGATGGCTCCCCCTCAGGCCCTCCAGGCCACTGGGTCGAAGCCTCCGCCTCCACCACCCCATCTGGCCTGACAACCATGGTGGGCTCTGGCTCCACCACCTCAACGATCAACGGCCCCGATCTGCTGCTGCTCGATCCCTTGCCGTTGCCCTCGCCCATCTCCTCCAATGATCTGGCCCTTCTGGTTCTCCCGGGGCCAGAGCCATCAGACATTGCGGCGCTGTCGCAGCCACCTAATGTGGCGTTGGGCTCATAACCTACGTGTGAGCAGCCAGCTCATGCGGTGCTTTTCCTTCGCACCTTGATGTCAAAACGGCTTCACATGCCTTGCAATCTTCTCTGTATCAAAAGGAGCACGTCGGATTTGTGCGTGTCATCCTTGCAAAGGGGCCATGACTAGGGTCCCCTCTCGCGAAAAGTTCCCATCATGCAGTTTCCGTCCTCTCTGACCTCTGCTTCGGCTTCCCGGGAAGTCGCCCGGATCCAATTATGAGATAAATCAGTTTGCCCGGCTCCAAATTCGCCCGTTGCTCAAAGAATTTGCTTTCTGCTGAGGGATCTTGAGGAATTGGCCGGGGTTCTTCGTTGGCCTGGGGGGTCACAATCCTTGGCTAGGTCCTCCAGCAGAGAGGTTAGAACAAGCGTACCCTTTTTTCTGTAGTCTATTTTAGTAGGGGAACCCTCCCCCCAAAAAAGGATAAAAGGGCACTACTTGGGGACCTAGTTGTGGCATGGGGCATCTTATCTTGAGAACGGATTTGCAAACTTGGGAACTGAACCGTGCGTGCGCTGCTGGGGTCGGGTGGGCGTGTTGTGCCGTACTGTCTTGTGTTGTGCTGTGTTGCGTTGCGTTGTGTCGTGCTGTGTTGGTTAGTTCAACTTGCTTTCAGCATGGTTCCTGATGAACGAAAAAAGAAGAACAAGAAGAAGAAGAAGAAGAAGAAGAAGAAGAAGAAGAGAAGGCAAAAAACGTGGTAGCTGTCTCTTTCTTGTTTATGGCCCATATTGCCCATTGATCATGCCATGTGCTTGAAGTGCCACTAAGACACACACAACACAAAAACAGAGACCTTGTCCCTTTGCGGGCGGCGACTTTGCAACAAAAGCACTGGTCAAAATGCACATGAAACATGTGTCAAAAGATTGGGGGGCAAATTTCATTTGAACTGGAGGTGTCCCTTTGAGGTGTTAACCTTTTGACCCACATCTTTAGGTAAAGATAAGGGAGCCTGACGTAGGGAATAACGGGCAAAATCCAAGTGTCCGGGTAAAGGAGACCGATGGGTTCGAAACTCGAATTAATCTTAAAACATGAGACCACAACCTGGATGGTTCATTCCCTGTGCAAACAGTTCCGTTCCTCTGAGACAAAACATCCTTTCCCCAAAAGTTGAAGCCTAAAGTTCACCGCATAAGTAATTTCAACCGAGAAATCCGAAGCATGAGAGGTCAGAGGTGAACCCGGAAAAGGCAGAGAAAAATAACCATGCACCAAAACGATGGGATTTCCAGCTTTTTTTCAGTTGGGCATCAACCCATTTGGCACGTCTTCGGGCTCACAGAAACTCACCGAGCTCTCCCCTTTGTCTTTGCAACCATGTAGCTACCATGAAAAAAACGCAATTGTCCAAGTATGCCAACTAGTCATAGAGTCACAACTTTGGGAGGAGACCCCGGATGTGGGAGCAAGCAAACCCGTTGAACCAAGGGGAGAAAGGGAATTCCACACTATCAGGTGGTACAGCTAGACCCCCCCCAATGTTTGCAAAGAATGAACCCAACAACTCAACAACTCATTGGGTTAGACAGTTAGACATTAGACCCCCCCCCCCCCATTTTTTCAAAGAATGGAGGGAAACCAGCTGGTTTGCACAAACGAACAAGCGGGATACGGAGGGAGCGGGCATATGGGGGGATTCCCTTGGCGCCATTTCCCAGATAAAATTTAGTCAACATCAAACGGGGGAATCCTCAACCGTATCCAACTGGTTCCCCCTGTATCCCTGTGGCTTCCCTGAAGTTTCCGGGACGAACCTGGGCATCGAGCCTCTCGGCCCGAAGGGGCTCCTCATAGGCGCCATCCGGGCGGGTAGCCCGTAGCATCCCGAGCTCGCGGCGGTAGAAGCCTGAGTTCTCAACCGGTGGCAACACCACTGAACTAGGTCCTCCAGTGGAGAGGTTAGAATAAGTTGGTACCCGTTTTTTTTTTTGTAGTCTCAATTTTAGTAGGGGAACCCTCCCAACCAAAAAAAGGGAGAGAAAGGGCACTACTGGGGGCCTAGTTCAGCTACAAGCAGTTTTTTTTTGGGGGACTTGTTGTTTTGGTTGAGAGTCGGTCGGCTGCAAGGAAAGAAGCTACAGGGCTGCTGAAATGTCCTGCATCCTAGAAACCAGAGAGCCAGGAAATTCTGACAGGAAATTGGATGTCCAACCAACGAACAACTTGTTGATTCCCAGTGAGCGTTGCCCTAGCAATGTCATACTAGAAGTTTGGACTGCGTGAAGCAAGCAGTTGACTCCCTGTGGAATGGCCTGCTGGTTTCTTAAGCCTCCCCAACTTTCATGCTCAGCCAACTTAGAAGGTTGTAACTCGGGTAAGGGGATCAAACCCAGTTGCCCCGGTTATATTTATTGTTACCTTTGACAGTCTCAGGACTAGGTTGGCACAACCCTAAATCAGTGGTTGAAAAGGAACCTGATTCAAATTCAGCTTCCAAATGGCTTCATCTTGAAGAAATCCTAGGAACAAGCCCCTGAAATGCCCCATTTTCTTTGAGGGCATGTCTGAACAACCTGGCTTTCCATGGCAAATGCGCTTACTTGTTTTGTCAGCAGTTAACATCACTCCGGAACAAAGAAGCATTCGGCGTGGGGAAAAAGAACTCTCAAGCGGGGTTGGAGTAAGGTGCCCGAATACTGGTATCCAATTGGATATCTTCCAACTGATTGCACAACCTTGCCCACCCCATCCAACTCTAACTCCCTTGGTTGCAGGAAAACTTGGTGCGTGTCCTTCCCAAACGGATACTGGTAAATTCGATCGAACCATATGTCACCCTTGGGAACTCTTGTTCTTCGCCCGTCAGCAAAAGCTCTAACGTGTTGTGTGCCAAAGACGAGCCACAAGAAAAGACATATAGTATGTTGTGTCTTCTACGGTGCTGAGAACCATGTAAAGAATGGAAAACGCGGCCGAACCCATTTATGGCTGGGATTGTCCCTTACTACCCTTCAATTATCTGGGTTTTGAGCAAGTGACTCAAATGGGAGCTGAACCAACTCCGGTTCAGCTCAATATGGGTGTGGGTCAAAAATAGGTACCCAAAACGGAACCCTGGAAAAGAAAACAAGCACTAAAACCTGCGGTCCCCTGGTGGTAGAATTTGGACCCATACTCATATCCTCGCCAGGCCGCCGCAGCAATCCGGATCCAGGCTTTCCCAATTCAGCATCCGCATGCGGTCGGCACACGCCTCAAGCCGTGGGATTGCTGTTTTTTTCCCCGCGGCGAGGCGCACGGGGCTTGTGGGAAATTCAGGTAGCCTCATGCCCATTTGCCACAAGGCATAAAACCCGTTTCCGGTTCAGGGATGCCAACAACGCCATGACAGTGGACAATTCCGGCAGATTAAGATTGAATCAAACACACACCCTAAAAAAAACAAGACGACTGTACCTCCCATTTCCACACCCCATGTCCAAAAAACAACAATGTCGAAGTCTTTCTGCGAGCAGTTAAACGAGCATTGGCTTTACGTTCTACCAACATTGTTCCAAAAGTAGTTTCTAGGCTTTGCTGAATGTTCAGTTTATCGAGACAATAGATGCCCTTACAGAGCCAACGAGTGTCTCGACCGCTTTAGCGGGGGGCAGCCCAACTATAAACAGTTGCGGCCCTGCTTTGCTCCTTGCAGCGTCTTGGGTAGAATCCTTCAATAGCAGGTTGTTATTGTTCGGGTACCTTCCCCATTCTTTCCAGGGATCCTTCTTTTCAGAAAACCATCGAAGATCCAGGGGCTGGTGCTTGAAACGAACGATGGTTGAAAAGACAATGGGGAATTGACCGCTAGAAAAACAAAAAAAACTGGAGGTTGATCAAAAGGTCTGAAATGCATGGGATGAATTTGGGGGAGAACCACTGAAAACATGAGATTGCCCTAAAAGACTAAATGCAGCAGGGCGGCGGTCAGGCCACCATCCAAGGTGTGTGCCCATGTGCCTGGTGTGCGAAGAGCCCCTCTTGTCAGGCTCCATGTCTGATGGGGGGGGTCCCAAAACCTGGCGTTGGGGTTTCCCTTTCGTTTCCTGGCAAAATCACAACAAAGGGCTCTCTCAAAAAAATACTTATTTTGTGCAGAAACCTTGCAATGTGGATGAACGAAGCAGCATGCACCTTTTGAGGAATTGAGGCTCTTCTGTAGGACACCTCCAAAAAGGAACATGTTCCAACAAGAAGGTCTCTTAGGAAATTTAGCGACACTAGGTGGCCCTTGTCATAAGCTATGGGCATGTCTGAAAATAGGAGACTCCTAAAATGGCCTTTGATCCTTATTAAAACCGACCAACAGGAGGTTCCCCAAAAAATGATACACCCATAAGGAGGCTTGCCAAAAGTGGTTGTGCAGGGCAAAGCCTTGCAGTCCCTTAGCTGGGTGGTCCCATGCGATGATGGGGTTGAACCAATCGAAAGGACCTGGAAGATGGGGGGGCACAGTGGGGTGGCAAGAAGCTGTGAGTTGCTAAGGATTGATCCCCCTTGGCAACTTTTGGGGGATGGGAATCAACCAGAAACTGGGTTGCTCTTCCCCAAGAGCAAAAGGTTTAAGGAGCGTTCGGTCGAGACCAGCCATGAAAAGGGAACCCGTCACAAATTGCTTGGAGGAAAAACTCTTCCTGGTGAAATCCGGATGCTACCCAGATCTGCGGCTGTTGTGCTCTGCTTTCTTTTTTCCCGACCAACACTACCGAGAAAGGCGTAGTCTTTCCTTGCACGGAAATCCACTTCACTTGAGGTCACGCTGTGACGTCCCAGGGATCCAACGCAAAACCCCGAATGGGGCCCTCCAATGGGGAACCCATAGCAGTCCCTCAGCGGCCCGAAAAGACAGAAACATTTTTGAGGACCCCAAACACAGTCAGGACCCTTAGGGTGGCTGGGTCCGAGGAAGTGGTCGGGATTCGGGTTCTCAAAAGGGTCCTTCAAGGATACGAGTCTGGCTATTGGGCTTTGACAGCTGATCCGCCCTATCCAAATCCCTCAACCTCCAGTGCCCCTTCTCACATTTTCCATTTTTTGGAAAGGGGGGTCCCCTATTTTTCAAAAGGCCGGAGGACGGGCACTGTATTTCCACTTTCGAATCTTGAGATGATGTTGAACGCCTTTTGGCTTCCATGACCAGGATACTCCTATGAGCAAGGATGCAATCTTACAGGACAAGTTGTTGAACATCAACAACAACACCATTAGAGCCCACGTACTTCACAAGAAGAAGCAGTGCGCATTTTGCACCCCCAGCGCCTCCACACTGCTCACAGGGCGGGGGCAATGCGCTGGGCACCAGGGTAGTACCAACCTGTCGAGAAGTGTTCCCTTCAGTTGATCAATTTACTTCTGGTTTTCATTGAAACTGCCACGTTTAAAGGATCCATATAGGGAAATGGAGGAAACCCAAGTTAACCCCGGATGAGTCAACCCCAGTGTATTCACAGGGGGGTGACCCTGGGTCGGTAGGGAATCATCACTTTTGCAGGAGAACACCCCCTATCAATATGGCGGGTTGATTCCTCCGTGGTGAGCAATACGTCATCAGAATGGGGTTCTGGAGTACTTCAAACCCAGTGAGGTGTGCAAATAGCTTCTTGAGACCCTACGAAATGGCGTGTAGCACTGGAAACGCACGGAAAGGTGTGTGTTTTGCCCACTTGGGGCTCGGGGGTTCTCCATTTAAGGGCCAGGAGGTCTGCATTGGGGCCATGACCTTGAGGCTCTGAGGGCATTGAAGCTAGGAACCACGCGATTCGTCCTGGACCATTCGTGAAAATGCGTCGATTGGGGACTGAAGGGCAAGCTCCTTCTGCGATACTTCAGAGATGTTTGAGTATTCAGACGTCACGTCAGACAGGTAGGTAACCGGGCTAAGGCGGCTCGGTTGCCCCAGATACATTCATGATTCTAGCCTCACGTTTGTTGAACACTCAAGAACCAGCAAGCTCATGTGGAGAACTTTGAAGTCCTCGTGTCATTGCCATTTCCACGGGTTCTGTTAAGTTCTTCCAAACACGGGGGTAGCATTTCTCAAAAGGCTTTTCGGGTACCGTTTCAAGGGACCCTTACTTAAGGTGCCCGTTGAATGTGAGAAACAAGGGTTTACAGACCCTTGAGCGGTAAAACCCAGCGGCTTGATTCGCAATGGCTATAGTTTAGCCTTCACTGGAACCGGCTCCCTATATTTCCCCTTAGAACATCCGCTCGCCTTTGGGTCAAAAAGGTGATGCTTCAAACCAGCAAAAAGGGAAATACCTCGGGACTCCTGACAAACCAAGCGAACCAAACCAAAGCTGGCCAATAGGATTTGGTTTCTGGCCCTCGCCAAAAGACCCTGGTATTCCAGTGGTCCTCCCACATGCAAAGAAGCTATGCAAACTTCTGGTGAGTGTCCTTTTCTTGCCTTCATTCCAAAAGGATTTCCAGCGTCAAACCACTAAGGGAAACGCCTTGAAACAAAAGTGGAGTACCCTCAATGCCAAAAAAACACACACCCAGCCTTTATGTATCGGCTACAGAGTCTCTATAAATCCCTGAGGACCCGCACTGGTTTGGAGGTAGTGAAAAAGCATCCAAGATTGATCTACGCAGGTCTGCGTGCTGAGTTTCGGTTCCGCTGTCGGACCGCCACCTGCACCAATTGATGACCTATCAAAAACCTTTGAAACATATATTAGTGGCGCAAGCCCCGTGTGCAAACACTGTTTTGGTTTTGCCACGAACGTGGGAAAGGGAACGCTCATCATATCCCAAGCTAAAGTCTCTCCTTCCGGTCCTGGTGAATTAATGGGGTGCTTAACTCAAATCCCCCACCAAAAGGCACCTATCCACAGGTACACGGTTGGCCCCTCTGGGTGCTAAACAGGGGCTCTAGCAAAAAAACATAGGGTGGATTATGTTGGTTTCCCTTTGGGTACATTCATCATGGTCTATTTAGCACTCAGGGAAAAACACGTGCAAGAAAGCTTACCCTTTTTCCAGTTTAGTGTGGAACACATCATTGCCCAAAAAAGTTCAAGCCCAAACTTCACAACCCTTGGTTGCAAAACAATACCGTTTGTTGCAGCCCCCCTCCTAAATGTAGCCAAAATACCAAAAAACAAACAACTTGCACAGAATTGCCAAGAACAGTGAAGCAAAGATTCAACCAGGGCTTTGGTATTTCACCAAACAAAAAAACAATACCGCACAAACAAAAAGCCCCCATGCCGGCTCTGACTTCTGGGCTGCCCAGGCAAAGTCACTGCTGGTCACGTCGCACTGCGCCGGCAGCAGGCTCTGCGTGGGCAGCAGCACCACCGGCCCAGCGTTCAGCAGAGATGCGTCCACGTCCCGGAGCCTTGCGCCCACTCCGCTCTTTTGGGGCTTCTGCATCTCAAAAGCACCTTGAGCACTTGGACACCCTTCCCCCCAATCTCAAAACAGGTGAGGGCTTGTGGGAATGAACGTGTTAGGACCCATGAAATTGCACAAAGACGGAGTAGACAAAGATTAATCAAAACATTGATCAGTATCAAAAGGTCACAAGATCGGCTTTGAGGAGTTGAAGCAATGTTTTGCGGCGTTTGTGGTTTATGAAGTGTGGCTTGTCTTTTCCTTATTATCCATGTGTATTGTTGCGTCTTCATGTTTATTCGGCTTTATGTTCTATGCGCGCTTGGCATTTATTTTGTGTCTTGTGCTTTGGTAATATGTGTTTGTTGCCTGCTATGTGTTGTGCGTGCGCGCTTGGTTTTGCGGTTTGTGCGGTATATTCCATTTCATCTACCTCATGCTTTGTGGACTGCGCCTTTGCCTTGTTTGTTGATGCTACTCATTTGCAGGTGAAGAAGGGGCCTTCAGAAACCATCATGTTAAGAGGAATCCCTACCTTTTGCAAAGGCATTAGGTGCTCCATGTTGATTTGCAGTCTGTCTGCATGTGTGTGTGATTGTGTGTGTGCACGGTTGTTACTTGCCCGGGGCCCTCTCGATGTTTTACGGGAAAACCCAATATTGCCTGGAAAAGGGCACCTCCAGTATTGGCAGTTTGTGTGAGGCTTGCCTTTGGCGACCAACTAAACTGGGGGAACGGGGGGGTAATCTTCCAACTCAGGAGCAGCTTTCTTGGGTCCATGTCCATTGTGCCACAAACTGCCATGGGAAGTTGATGAGTAATCTCCACCAAATCGGTGCCCTGGAAAGATGAACGAACTTCCGTTTCCAGCTTCCCCTAACCGGAACATCAGCCATGCTCCTGCAATTACTTAGCCATACGTCCCGGAGCATCCAAGGGTGAAGCATCCCGTCCTTGGATGCTTCAACTTTGTACCCAGGTTAGAACCATGGATATACAGTTTAAGAAAACACTGTATAAGAAATTGAGAGGCTGGAGCCGGAGTTAAAGCCATTATGTTGAGTTACACGGACCGTGACTACCTTAAGCATTTGGGGTCCTTCGACTCCAGGCGCCAAATTCTTAACTCTCTCCAGTCTTTGTGTGGCTAGAAGCTGCGTCCTCGGTTTCTCCTCAAAATGATAGAAATTCGCAAATTCTTAGCAACCCTCAAACTCGTAGAAACCCTCAAACTCTTAGCAACCCTCAATTCCTGGCGTCTTCCCGGCCTCGTTCCTGTTTGCCCCCCCCACACTTAGGATTTTTTGGGGTTTAAGGAGAGAAAAAAAAGAGAGACACAAAGGGAGAGAGAGAGAGAGACAGAGATATATAGATAGAGAGAGAGAGAGAGACAGAGAGAGAGAGAGAGACAGAGAGAAACAGAGAACGAGACAAATAAAAAAAGAGAGAAAGAGAGAAAGAGAGAAAGAAAGAAAGAAAGAAAGAGAGAAAGAGACAAAGAGACAAAGAGAGAAAGAGAGAAGGAGAGAAAGAGAGAAAGAACGAAAAAGGAAAAGAGAGAAACGGGAAAAGAAAGATAAAAAGAAGAGAGAGGGAGAGAGAGAGAGAGAGAACAACTAAGTGGACAAAACAAGACAAATAAACATAGGAAAATAGAGAGAGAGAGAAAACAAAACAGAGACAAATGAAAAGCAGAGAAAGCAAACATAATGGAAAGAGAAAGGGAAAAAGACAGAAAAACAAAGACCCAAAGAAACAGAGAAAGGGAAAAAGAAAGTGAAAGAAAGAGGGAGACAGAGAAAGAAAAAGAGAAAGAAAGAAAGAAAAAGCAAGAGAAAAAGAGAAAGAGAGAGAAAGAGAGACACAAAGACAAAAATAAAGAGAAAAATAACTCAAGGGAAAGAAAAAGCGAGAGAGAGAGAGAGAGACAGAAAGAAAGAGAGAAACAGAAAGAGAATGAAAGAGACCGAGAAAGAGAAAGAGAAAGAGAAAGAGAAAGAGAAAGATCAAGAAGAAGAGAAAAAAGAGAAAAAAAAGAGACCGAGAAAGAGAAAGAGAAAGAGAACAAAGAAAAAAACAAGAGAAAAGAAAGATATTGAGAAAGAGAAAGAGAAAAGAGAAAGGAAGGGCAATTATTGTTTTCGCGTTTCTGGAAATTTCCGACCGGCTTTGCCGGCTCTACGTTGCCATTTTGAGTTTGTTGAAAACCTAGCTTGTGAAAAGAGACGCTTTTACAGACCACATGCATTAGTCACGCGTTAGAAGAGTTCAATCATCATATAGTACAATCATCGGATATGTTCATGTCTTAGAACAATTTGAAGGATTGAAGGTCTCTGGGCAAAATCGACATCAAACAACATCATTAACTCATCGCGGCGTCGCGAAAGCTTCGCGAGGCCGGGCGCAGACGTCGGTAGGCGCAGCGCTTTTGCGGCGGGGAAAATCACAAACATCAAGTTCTGTTCGCCCAAGTTGTATTTCTTCGCGAAAACAACCTATCCTTCCAAACTCAAACACGCGCGCGTTGATTTGCTTGACAAATTCATTTTTGAAACAAACGGAACTCATTTCGCCCAGCTTTGCAAAGTTCGACGCGCGTGAATGTTCTTCTTTTTTCGTCATATACTTCGACCACTCGCCGCCCTTAAACTGTCGAAATCTTCATCCGCGTCTTCGGCACATTTTTCTTAGAATGTGTTTCGCCTTGGTTTGCTTGCCTCTTTGCACTTGTGTTCGACATCATGTCGTGTAGAGCAGTTCAACTATTTGGCAAAAGCAACTTTGGGTTGGCGCGGGTGTTCGAAATCGCCCAAGACCCAACGCGCCTTAAACATTCTCAAAACATGTGTACTCTTGTTCATTTTTCACCTGCCTCTCGTGCTCGAGCTTGCGCCAGCCGGCGGCGCCGCCCTCAACACAGTCGACTCCTCGCTGCGACAGATCGGGCGCGAGCGCGTCAGTCCTCCCGCGAGGACAACGTTTTGACTTCGGTCTACCGCCGGTTGCTCTTCAAGACCTGGCGAAACGCGTCGCCGCCGCTACTCCCCCAGCCTTGACGAGATCGCACACGGCCCTGCGACACGACGAAAAGCAAACCCGCGAACTGGCAAAGCAAGGCCGAGCCAAACCAGTCTGCCGGGCGAAAGTCGCGCCTGGCTCGGTGCGCGATTAGAGCTGCGATCTCGTTCAGGGCAGCAAACACAATCTCAATCTCAAGCCATGATTTCGAAGCATATGGCCTTGGCTTGCAGCCCTCGCTCCTAAGCACCAGGTCGCAAGCACACAGGCACAGCACGTGCTTTCTGTGTCCCTGACACGCACGGTCATCTCCTGAAGAGCCGACTGCAGCTCCACCACCACGTCTCCTCACAACGCAAAGCAATGCTCTTCACTTCCATTGATGGCGCTCCTGGGAGGCAGCTGCATCCGGCTGCTGGGAGGCCACGGACTGGTGGGCCAAGGGCTTGTCCCGACCGACATTTAGGCCCGCCCCACATGCTGCCCGAAAGGCTGCAGCATCTGAGGCGGCCCGAAAGTGCGCCCTGGCCGAAGCCTTTGCGGGCGGCTGGCCGGCCAGTCCCCCCTTCAGTTTCGGCCAGTCCCCCCTTCAGTTTCGGCCAGGCCCCCTTCAGTTTCGGCCAGTCCCCCCTTCAGTTTCGGCCACCTCCTTCAGCTTCGGCCAGTCCTGCCTTGAGTTTCGGCCAGGCCCCCCTTCAGTTTCGGCGCGGCGTCCCACGTCCGGCTGGGTGAGCTTGAGGAACTCGACCAGCCATCCATGTCGCCATGAGCTTGACGCTGGCGTTGCGAGCCAGCTCCGCGGCTCCTGGGCAGTGGCGCGAGCAGATGTGTGGACCAAGCCAGGCCTTCCAACAAGAAGGGCCGCTGCTGCCGGGCCATCTCCGGGTCGTTCTTGCACCACCCTCAGCTCAAAAAACGCACGGCGATCAGTGACAAGCACGCAAGGCCAGCTCCGCGAAGTCGATGGCTGGCAACACGATAAAGGGAGCTGGAAGGGGTGGCAGCGCTGGGGCTGCGGACGGGGCGCGAGCTGGATTGGGAGCTGCTGCTGCTGCTGCTGCTGCTTGGCCGGGGTGGCAGGGGCGGTGGTGGAAGGGGCGGAGGCCGAGGATGGTGAAGGCGGTGGCGGGGTAAAGGGGGCTGCGGGCAGGGAAAGGGCTTGGCCGTTGGCGGTGGCGGCTACGCACTCGTTGGCAAGGACGAGACGCTTCCCCAGCAATGGCGCGGGCCGCGTCGGGCGCATGTCTGCGTGCTGATGTATGCGCAAGCTCAGTGCTTCAGGGTCCATGGCTTAAGGGTCCTGCGGGACAACGCCGGGCGCTTGTGCGTGCGTGCTGATGTGCTGAACTGCGCTTCAAACATTGAAAGCGTTTCCTGGACATCTGACATGGGTATCCAGAGCATAGACTCATTGAGCACAGCGCGGCGGAGGTCAATCATGCCCATGCCAGGCTCACAGCTTGTGGCAAACGCAAGCTTTTCAGCGCGGAGGACGCACATGTCCTCCGGCGAGTGGCAAGGATGTCGCCATAACAAGGCAGAGACTCTCGCGCGAGCTCTACTACAGCCCACCACAACGAAGCACTGGTCGGCTTCTACGGCGTGATGGGCCCAGGCGCACACGGCAGTGAGGGTGGCGCCTTGCCCTGGCCAGGGCGCACGCAAGCTCGAGGCCAACGCTGTTTCCACTGAGCTCGCGACAAGGAAGCCGTCGGCTTGAGCCAAGAGGACGGCAAGACGCCGTGAAGAGGCGGGCCAAGGGACTCGAAGAGGGTGGGAAGGAATAAGAGTTTGAGGGTTCCTAAAAAATTGAGCCTTGCTTGAGGGATCCTAAAACCTTGAGGGATCCAAAGAATTTGAGGGTTCCTAAGAGTTTCACGGTTGCTTGCGTCAGGGGGTCCTAAAAATTTGAGGGATCCCAAGAATTTGAGGGTTCCTAAGAGTTTCAGGGTTGCACAGATTCCTAAGAATTTTAAGGCTTGTTAAAACTTGAAGGTTCCTAAGAGTTTGAGGGTTGCTATTCATTTGAGGGTTGCTAAGAGTTTGAGGGTTCCTAAGAATTTGAGACTTGCTAAGAGTTTGAGGGTTTGTAACAATTTGAGGGTTCCTAAACAATTGAGGGTTCCTAAGAATTTGAGGATTCCAAAGCATTTGAGGGTTTGCAAGAATCTGAGGTTTCCTAAGAATTTGAAAGTTCCTAAGAATTTGAGGCTTGCTAAGAGTTTGAGGGTTCCTAAGAAATTGAGGCTTGCTAAGAGTTTGAGGGTTCCTAAGAATTTGAAGCTTGCTGAAAAATTGAGGGTTCCTAAGAATTTGAAGCTTGCTGAAAGATTTGAGGGTTCTTAAAAACTTGTGTGTTGCTTGGAAGAGGCTTGCCTGCTAGAGCAAGAGTCATGTTTCTGATTGTAAGGTCCATCCTCTTCTGGACCCAAGCCTTGCAGCCAACAATGGCTGTGGAGTCGTGACGAACTTAAGAAATGGCTAAGAATGTGAGGGATCCTGGAACACAAACATCGGCTTTCGCGCGGAATTTGAAGTTCAGAAATTGACGGTCCCTGAGTCTGAAAAGAGCGCGGATGTTTGTCCGGCCATTGGTCAAAATCCAAATCGTTCCCCCAGTGAACATCCCAATCCAACCACTAAAATAGGTTCTAAAACGGGTGGTGAATTCACCTACCAACCAAAATGGGATCCCAAAACGGTTTTGACAACCACAGCCATCCAGCGCTTGGCCTGTATAACTGGGGCAGTTTGCGGCTCCCCTTCTCGCCCTAGAAACCACGCCCCCCACTTGCTGTCGAGGCGCCAGGTCTGCTGCATCCCAGGGCAGAAGGGCAGCTCACCTGGTGGCTGGGCTGCTCCCTCAAAATGGGAGGGCCGGAAGACTATGGGTTTTCCTTTGAGTAACCGAAGGAAAGGATTTCGGAGTACCTTGCAACCGAAGGAAAGGACTAAGGATTACCTTTGAACCGCCCAGATTGGAGGTCCAAACGTGGTGGGTTTCCCGCCCATCAGCTTCCGAAAAGGGTGGATTGGAGCCGAGAAGGTGGTTTCTCTTCTAGCCCTCTGCCAGGATGGGTTGGAACCCCGGTGGTTTCCCATTTTGCCTCCTCCAGGGGTTCAAATCCCAAAATCCAAAACACCAACTAAAGCTTACCTGAAAGTATCGAGTTTACGCGAGTGAGACCCAAGGGCTCCGGCGCTTGGGTTTTCGGGTGACCCCATCCATGGTTTGTACCCAAAGGAACCGCCCAAAGGGGTTCCTCTCAGAGATATCACCCCTGCTCCAAGTGCATTGTTTAACTCAGTTGTTCAGCGACCCTGGGAAAAAAGGGAACCCTTTTTTGGGAAGACAATTTTTAGTGGGGCAGCCACCAAAAAAAGGAAAAAAGGTGCCACTGAACAACTGAGTTAAGGGTCTATTGTGAAAAACCGGTTCTCCCTGGTTCTTGCAGAGGGTACATGGCAAACCACCCCTTGCCCACCAAACCACCAATCCGAACCACCAACTAGAGGGATGGAAAAATAAATGATGTATTCAACCCTGCAAAAAGTAGCGGACCACCCCTCCCCAAACAAAAAACAACAAAACAAGTTCCAGGATGGGCCGCACCAGTGAGCATCCCGCCGATCTCTGTGACCATCACGTCGAGCTAGAAATTGTGAGGCAGGAGGCTTCAAAAAACTTCAAAACCTGGCTGTTTTGCAAGCTGCTGAAGTTCCTAAGAATCACTGCACTCTCCAGTAAGGAGCTTTGGACCTTGGTTTAGCCAGGGAGGTTTCCCAATGCCTGAGCTACTGGCCAGCTAGCAGGTATTCCTTCTCACTTCCTGAGTGAAAAAGTCCAAACTTTCAGGGGTTGATTCCCCATTCTGTTCAATCATCGTGCTTTTTCAAACACCTGCCGTTTTCCCTGATTTTCTGCAAAAAAGGATCCCTGGAAAGAATGGGGAAGGTACCCCTACTTTACTACACCGGTCCTCCCAAAACAGAACTCGGGGAGTGAGCTTCAGGACCAGTTCTCCGGCCTTCCACTCCCAGCTTGCGCCGAACGGCCTCCTGGGCTGCCAAGCGCTTGAAGCGGGCGGATACCCAGCCGAGTTTTCCAACTTAACCACGCAAAAATATATGACAGGGTGTTGTCCGCCCGTGTAGGGTGTACTTTTTGGTTCTGGGTTGCAACGCATACGTCTAGCCATCAGCCTGCTTGAGTCGGGGGTTGACAAGTCATATGTGTGTAGATTATGGGGGTAGTTTTCTTAAGAACCATGACAGAACCCCCCAACGGCTGCTTTGTCGCGTGTCCAAAACCCCACACGTTGCTGTCGAAAAAGCAGTCGTTAAAGCGAAGGAGGGAAAGTCATAGTAGTTTCGGGCGAAAGTATTTGGCACCTTTTGAGACTTTTAGTTTGGTGACCTAACCACCTGTTCCACAAATGCATGCTCAGAGTCTAAAGAATGTAAGAGCAGCTCTCTCCCCGAATCCGTTCTGTAGCTCACCCTCCGATCGGGCGTATGGGCTAGTCCCATTCAACAGATAAGACCCACAAAACACGGGCGACTCCCATGTGTTTCCTCAAGGGAAACACCCTCGCAACCGCGGAGGATATATTATATATGGTCCGTGCCGCAACCTCTTTTTTTTGGAGAAAAAAACGAAAGAACTGGTGGTTGTCAATTCTTGAGTATACGGCTAATGTGTGGAACGAGCATAAGGGGTGCGGGGTCAGGAGGCTTTCAACTCGACCACTTTCAAAGAGGTGAAGGAGACGACCCTGCCAAAGCCCACCTGAAAAGTCCAAAGTTCAGGAACTCTATCGGGAGTGAGGAAAAGAGAAGCCATTGGAAGGGCCTCAATAAGTTGAAGGGGGCTGAGCTGATGCTTAGACTATGTCATGGATCATAATGCCTGGATGGCTCAGTCGTTTTAACAAGATTACTGGTTTGTGGTGTGGGTTTTTCGGCAAGCTGAAGTCTAAAGATCCAACCAAGCAGCCCGGAGAGGGCGTCTTCTAATTTTTGCCCGACACCCTCCAAATGCTGTCAGCTGACCACACACGGAGGTCTCAAAACCATGCGAAAACACGGCTTTCCAAATACACCAGGCTAAAAAATATGGGTGATTTGGCTGCGGGTCAAAAAGGGGTACCCAACATTCAACCTTGGTAAATGGACATATGAAGTAGAATCTGCGTTCCCCTTGTTTAGTTCCCTGTCTTTGGAATCTTCCTCTGGACCTCCGGATTCAGATCACTGCCTGGGGCTCATGAAGGCGAGTCTCCGAGAGGGTGGGCTCCCCACAGCTGCCTTCCCCCTGGTACCTGGACCCGCACCAAGGAAGCGGCGTCGACCAGGCGAGGGCACTCCAAAGACGACTTCGTATTTTTCCGAGGCACGACCTGTCCCATGCAGACCCCTTGGCCCTCTGATGGGCCCTCCAAAAGAGAAGAACGGCCAATTCCTCAAGGGCCCTGGAAACAACGATTTTTTGATGTCACCTAAAACAGTCGGGACCCTACCCTTTTTGGGGGTGGAACAAAGGGGAACAAAAAGGAAGCCCACCAAGCTTGAGTTGCGCCTGTTTTGATATACAAATCAGATTAGCCAATTTGCCAATGTTTTTGGTTACGAGGACCTTCAAAACCTCCCAAGAAAACCCTCAATCTGATCCCAATTCCAAACAAACAAAGCAATTGAGCGCCACCGGTGGAAAGGGACTGTGACAACACCCCTTCAACAAAATCCCAAACTAGCTCTCTGTTGAAACGGACGTCCCAAAACAGCACATTCCAACACACTCCGATGGCATGTCTACTCAAACTTCCCACATAAGCGGGCTTAATCATGTAATGAGGGTGGATGCGTTTTTAGGGGTCTCTGAAAGTAAGTTGCCACTTGCAACAGTTGATCAATGGGATCCGGGATCCCTCCCACTGCCCCCAACGAGTCCACCTGTCCATCTTCAGTCTTCAAAATTCCTTTGGACAATTGAGCAATTGGGTTTCCTATAATCCAAGGAAGCTTGAGGAAGACTTCTGGGAGGTCGGGCCACTCCAAACACCAAAACTTGGAAAATCCGGTTTTTGAAGGTAAGGTGGCAAGAGAAGTCAGCCGTCCAAATCGAAGACTTGCGCTTCTCAAACTTATTCTTGGAGGTGGCTTCCCATTTAGGTGAAGCTTTCAGCAAATCGAGTTCAACGAGCAGCGTCCAGGCTAGACTTGCTATGGCTTCCCCTTCAACCACCAGTTGCAGGGCAAGTTTGGTCAATTTAGTTGACACGTTCTCAATTGCCATGTCGTTCGACGCTTTGCATAGGTATCCCCAATAACTAAAACCCAGGAACTGGTTTCCCTAAAACAGAAAGGAATCTTCATGGGTTTTCGGTGGGAAGGTGGGGGAATCCTCTGAAGGTCGTGATTCCCTTATCCCGAACTGGGTTTTACATGTTGCGTTGCCTTGCCGGGTCCAGAGATTGCTCCCAGGCATTTGCTCAAGTCCCAATATTTCCAGTAGCAGATCCGCTGTAAACCAACAGCAGAGAAAAACCGCAAAGTCTTAAGCAAATGGAAGCGTCCCTTCTGGGAGCTGGCTGGTGTGTGTGCTTGCTCTTGGGTCCGCCGGCACTCCTTCTTTAATTTGGGTTTGCAGGGAAACTAAAAGGTTCACCACGGTTTTTTCTCTGGGGGCCTCTAACACTGTGACTGTGGATGGGAAATCCCGCACCAGATTGGAACCAGGGGAAGCCATTGTTTGTTGGTATTTGCAGGGGAATTGAGTCATTCCGTTGGGTTGCTTCGGCTTGGGTGCTGCGAAAGGATTTCGTCCATCCACGTGACCTATGGTCCTTCTCAACTCCAGGGCCGCACCCGGTCCACGGCTCCAGCAGAATGCGGCTGTTCACATAGTCCGGGTGGGACCTGCGAAGCGTTCCCAAACAGGAGACAGACACGCGAGATGTGTCGCACTTTCTTGGTTTTTTTGGACTCAAATGAAGGTGTCGCTTGCGACATGCCAAACATGTTGCAAGTGGCTTCCCAACCTTGTGCAACCAGCAAACCCAGCCCAAAGCATCAGCAAGCACCCTTCATTTGCAGGGGGTCAGGACCACCATTGGAGATCGTGTTCGGACCCAAAACGGGCCTTTTTGAGGGCCCAAGATGCTTAGGGAAGGGCAAACTGCTCTTATTCTCTAACTACTTGCAAAACTGCGCTGGCAGTTACCACGCCCCGTGTTCGTCAACAGCCTACGTTTTTGCGTCCAATTCCCCATTAAACCTGAGGCCTTGTGCCCAACCGTTCACAAAACAAAGAAAGGTTACTTGCCGGTCTGTTCGGGTTGGTACTGTTTTCAGGCTGGTTGACAGGGAAGCCGAACAGAAACACCCACACATTGGGGAGGGCGGGCTCCATATTTTGACCCACGTCCGGTGATTCAAAAGGCGGCCGCATAAACCCTGCGTGGCTCATGGGGACCTTTGAGGAAACCAGTGCCCTGAGTTCCTGCACTTGTTGAGGGGTTCTGAAGCATGGCAGCTTATTGAGGGGTCGGGCTTGGCCATCATTCTGATCCTTCACAAGTAGCACGATGCCACGATGCAAGCGCCGGTCACACTCAAGTTCCATATTTGTTTCTGCGCGATTCCATTTGTACCCAAATTACGCTTTGTCGAAAGAAACCGGCAACCTGAAGCAAAACAACAACACTCATGAACCCACAACTTGTTCCTCGAACAACCCAGGGGTACCCAAAAATTGGCCGGTTTCCTCTCGTTTTCCGGCCAACACACACCAAGCAGGAGGTTACATATTAAAAACCAACCAACCAACCAACCAACCAACCAACCAACCAACCCAACCGCGCGCACGCGTTCGTTTCTCGGGGTTTCGGCAAAATGGGACGACCGCGGGAAGCGATGGATCTGCCTGGCGGTGGGACCCTCCATCTTCAGCGAGTAGTTGGTGACGGTCTTGCTGAAGATCGGCGCCTCGGCCTGGGCAGGAGCGAAGCGGGAACCAAATTTGAGTCATAATCGAAACCCGGTACAAAAGTGGCCGTGGTTGTCAAAACCAATGGGATCCCATTTTGGTTGGTAGGTGAATTCACCACCCGTTTTAGAACCTGCTTTAGTTTGGATTGGGATGTTCACTGGGGGAAAGATTTGGATTTTGACCCATGGCCAATGATTAACCCAGAACCTTGTAAAGAACTAGAAAGGCGGCCGCAACTAATTCTGGCTGGGTCTTTCCCTTACTAACCTTTACTTACCCGTGTTTTCATTGTGATTTATTTGGGGTGAGTTTACAAAAAAGGGAACCCTGAGGCTAGTAGGTGGACATCAGATACATGGAACTTGCTGTATTTGATACCCCTTGGGTGGACTTACATGGAATTCAATTTGTTGTGCCCACCAACTTTTCGAAGGAGGAGTTTCCTGTTGAGATGTTTAGGTTCTTTCCCCTTATCTTAAGGATCATGACCCCGTCAATGCAGACCCCCTGGAGCCTCCAACGGAGAACCCTGACCAATTCCTCAGGGCCCTCGAAAACAACCACTGAGGACCCAATAGTCGGGGTCCTTAGGGTACCACTAAACTGGGCCTGACTTAGACCCGCAGCAAAACGTGAGCTTGTTGTACGAGTTGATTTGGAAATGCAAAATGGTCTTCCCAAAAGTACAAAGTCCAAAAACTCCAGGGAGTGAGATAACCAAACCAGAGCCTGCCGAGTTGGCTCGACGTCGAACGAAAAACCGTGCACAATTATGGGCTTCAACTGAACCGACTAGCACGTCAATCGCAAGAGGACACCAACCACCAGTGCTAATTTTGCCAGCTCAACAGGTACTAAGGCCAGCACCCTACGACTGCATCGTCAACCATGCAGTCGTGGGAAATTGGCTTTTTGAGGCCCAGAATGCCCGTTTTTGGTAGGGCATGTTTCGAAAAGCCTGGTTCTCCTCAGAGAGAAAAAACAAAACAAAAAAAAACGACTCTTGTTGTTTTTACTCAAAGGCTGACATCAACATCATGGACTAAAGGGCAGGTATTGTAGCCATGTCTGCGGATTCCGAGGTTGGCACCCACTTGAGTCCGCGGACATCCTCGGAGCGAGAGATCGGAAGTCCGAGTGATTTGTTGCCACCCATTTTCAGCAAGGACCCTCCATTGCAAGGGGCTTTGAGGATCATTTGGAAGGTTTTGGATCTGAACATTGAGTTGTTTGAGGGCCCAAGCTTCTTACTAGCTTGTTTTACTCGGAGAAGAGCTGGTCATTTCTGCAGCCATAGCCCCCTACGTTATGCCAGCATGAAACGGCTGCTGCTTGGACAGCGCAGCACTGGTGCTTTAGACATGGGCAAAGCAGTCGTTGGAGGGCGCTGGCAAATACCCGCTTGTTTGGGTATCATGCTAGCTCTTGTCTGCAACAATGTGTATGCATGTCCTATAAACGTATTGATTTTTGATTGCGTGACTCCGAGAAAAACATCGCAGTGTCGCGAAAGGCTGCTTATGTGTGAGCTGGCGCTTCGCTAACTCAACCCATGCTTTAGCTTACGCGGTCAGCAAGCATGACAAGCTTAAACCTTGGTGTCTTGCGCGCTTCTCGATACTTTAACTTAGTTTGCCGAATCTGCTGTCTGGTAACCCTTTTGTCGTGGAAAGGATTACACCTGCGGCCCTATTTCGGTACTGCCCCTGACACTCAACTTGTGCCAGAAGGTCACGAAGCAGAGCTTACGCATGTGAAGCAAAACACATTCCGCCGCTCAGGACTTTGCTTGGGCAGGGCTCCTATGACACAACTTTTGCAACTGTAAATGCGGGTGTTTAGAGTTGCTCAAATATATCTAACAGACAACTGGCTGGAGCAGACGGTTCCTGTACCACATCAAATGTGAATCCTACAGGACTCCACTCCAATTAAGAATGGAAACCAGTTCTGAGGGCCCATAGTCGGGACCCCCCTTAAACGAACCGCGGGTGTCTTGTTCTAGTCGTTTGAAGCTGATATCAAAACAATCCTTCCAGGTTCCACCCCTAGTTGGCGGTTTGGATTGGTCTGGGGAAGTCTGGGGACTTGAACCCCTGGATCTTGTAGAGAGCCATTTAAAAACAAAAAAACACACACACACACCAACTTGAACCCCTGGATCTTGTAGAGAACTACAAACAAACAAAAAACACACACACACACCAAACTCTTGAACCCCTGAGCCCCTGAATTTTTGGTAGAGGGTAATTGGGAAACCACTCCTTGACCACAATCCACACCAACTAATGTTGACCCAGGAGAAGAAAAACAACGTCCCAAAATTTAGGGGGGGTTCCCTCCAAAAGTGGTCTGAATCCCCACAAAAAGGGGACACCCCCCGATCAAAATCAACCGGGGGTTCTGCTTAATCCGGGGTTTATAACATTAAGGAAAAGCTGCAGGACCAGGACCAGGACAAACAACACGCAAATCCGCCGAAGCGCCAGCGGCGGGTTGAAGTCTCGTGAGCTGGGGTTGTAAGCGATGGCCACCGACCGGAGCCCGCAGTCCTGCGAGTCGAATTCGCGAGTTCGACGTGAGGAATTCGCGGATTCGTGTCAGAAGGTAACGTTCATAAACAATGGGAACCCCGGATTAATCCATCTGGTTGATGAATACGGGGGGGCAACCCTCACAAGTGGAGAATCCCCACTAAAATCGGACGCCCCCCGATTTATCAGCTGGGGGTGGGTTCCCATTAAGCAGAGCCCGGAAAGGACAACAAACCCATTAAACCATGTAAGCACAATGTTGAATTCTATGGGTAGTTGAGGGTCCAGGACGTTTCATATAAGCAGCGGGGAACACACCCCCAAATAAAAAGTTGACCCAGTGTTGTTTGAATCCCAGGCAGAACATTGTCACGTTTACCTCACCTTAACCCTTGTAAAACAAGAATGTTTGACATGGAACGCTGCATTGTCACATTTAAAACTTGCCACAGGCGAAATGTTGGTACAGACAGAGGTGAGTCTTTTCATGGGGCCCACAGACCGGCTTTGGTTTCCTCTGTGGTTTTCCTTTAAACCCGCTGAAAGCAAGGGTAGTAACTCCAAACAAGGACGAGCAACCCACATGGATTGTGTGGAGTGCCTGGCTAAATGGAAGCCTAAGAAAGGGCACGATAATTTTTGATTTTACCCAACCCCCTTCCCTCCACCACAACTTCCCCTGCAAAAAAGAACAAACATGTGTATATCATATATGGGCGTGTCTTGTCGTAAGGGTGCCTCATGCTTTTGTGGGAAAACAGCAAAGGAAACTCAACAATTGTCGGCAACAAAAGCCTTCAGCCGGCAGAACCGTGAACCGAGGTCCTCTGGCTGGAAGCCACCAAAGTATACGTCCTCGATTCGCTGCGATGACATCCTGGGGGCAAGGAAAGGATTCTGCGTTTTTTTTTTTTTTTTTTTTTTTTTTTTTAACAACCCCAAGCATCATGTGGTTCGCAGGGGTCTGGACTGCCATTGGACGGTTTTGGACTGCGAAATGGATGCTGTCTTGAGGACCCCAGATGCTTAGGGTACAATATTTTCAGAAGCGTAAGGCTTCTGCCCCCTCCAATGCAGATGGAGAACCCATAGCGACCAACTCCTCACCGAGGCCCCCGTATTGAGGGCCCAAAAAGAATCGAGACCCTTAGGGAACCTGGAGCGAAAGGATTTGTTTGCGAGCGGGAAGCAACTGAACTAAGAGAGATCCTGATCCCCGATGAAAGGGATCTTCACCACAGAGCTCAGCTCTCAAAATGTTTAGAGACCCTGACGCTACAAACATGCTCCCATCGCACAAGCGAAGAAGAACGTGTGCAACATCGAACCCATCGGTTGGAACCCATAAAGTAACAAACCGAATTTGTGTAGGTTTCGTGTGGAAAAATGGGGGGGGGGGGGCACACCTGCCCTTACAGCCCTATTTGGATCAGCCAAAGGCAAGATCGGATGGACGATGACTTTAGGGTCCCACTTTCGGTCCCGAATCAGTTGAAGCACCTTTAGTGGGCTTGACGCTTTCATTGATTTCAATGTTCGGGAAAGAAAGCCCTACCCAACACTGTTTTCGTGCAGTCGTAGACCTAAAGTTCCCCATACCCCGAGTTGCGAGAATGGTGCGACGGCCCGATTTTGCAACCAAAATGTCTGACTATGGCCACGAAAAGGAACCGACCGAGTCTGGGACCCGGTATACACGTTTTGAGACATGACCTGGGGGTTAACCTATCGCAAGCAACCCCCCACTAGACACGAATCCTTCTCTCCCAGAATATTTGAAACTGCATGGTACCCCAAGCATCATACTGTGGATGGACGAAATCCATTTCGCACCGCCCAGCTGGAAAAATGATTCCAGGGTTTCAACCATGGTTTCGAAGTGGTGCGAAATGGTTTTCGTCCATCCGTAGGGCCCTCCATTGCAGGCGTCCGGCCAAAGCCGTGCCTGGAGCCCCGGTTCCCATAGCGCAGCTCCCAGGGCATGGCGCAGTCCCTCTCCGGCAGGATGGCCTGGGCATCGGATCGGATCTCGGGGAGTCCAACGTCTCCCACGTTTTTTTCCTGCAGGTGTTCAACGAAAACGAGCCGGGGTCCGATGCGAGTGTTTTTTTTTCATTTTCACCTAAACAAGCTCGGTTGCTTTCTGCTCCCCTGCGAAAAGTGAACAACTTTTAGTGGTTCAATACGGAAAACCCATTAGTTAGCAAAAAAAAGGAAGCTAAAGTCCTAACATCCAAGCAAAATGCCACAAAGTAAGGGTCCGATTCAAAAAAAATGGGCCCTAACTGGCTGTTTGTGAGGGCCCTTGAGGAATTGGCGGGTTCTTTGTTGGAGGGGGCGGAAGTCTGCATTGGTCAACCAGTACTATGGTTCTATCCGTCTCAACTGGTGCGAAGCGGGTTTTCTCCATCCATAGTAGGAGCCCATGGGGTGTTTTCTGGGGGGGGGGGGAACTCGACATGTTCAGACTAGGGAATGCTCATATAAGAATGCTAGCAATCATTTGGGTGTGTGTTTTGAAGGCTCGGTACCTTGTCAGGTTGGTTTACGGGAAGACAACATTGTAAACCCAGCAATTGTGTGGTCCGCTGTCGGAACATATAGCCATTGCAGGGAGAGAAGCACCTTCAAAATCCACTGTGAGGATGCAGGCTGCTCAGGGATTGAAATAATCGCATTGGCTGAGAGCGAAAGTGGTTTGATGTCATGACTTTCCTCGGTCAGCGCGGTCAAAAGGAACGTCCCCATGGGAAAAACACCCCAGCATTTCTACTCAAATATTTGCTCACCTGAGTTGGTCCAACTACAACTGACACTTTTGAGCCCAAACAAGCAAATCAAGGGACCACTGTTGAATTTGCAGGGAAACCACTTTTGGAGCCTGGCACCCCATTTGGCTGTTTTTGTGTGGTCAACCCCCCCTTCCAACATTTGGTCCTACTCGCCCGTACGGGGCCCCACATTTGTTCGCTCATTTTTTCGTGTAACAACCCCGCATGCAGCCCCTGTGCTTGTCTACAGATATTCTATTAGAAAGGTATACCTTAACCTATCGCTGGGCTTCTGGCATGGGGCGTCAGGTTTGCACCTTTGGCCTTCCAGCCCGGCTGACCGGCTGATTGGCTGACTGCTGCCGAGCAGCCATGGGGCAGGCGCGCAACACAGGTCCATCCTGGAGATGGGATGTCTGGGAAGGAAATGATCCTCTGTGATACCTGGAGGCCTTCCAAGTCACGAATTCTCCATGCTTCTCGAAATGGCGTTTCCCTGTTTGAATCTTTCTGAGGGGAAACCTCCTGGAAGGGGCGGGTCTCAGCTTTTCCGAGACATCCATTCAAAGTGGAGTTGTTTGTTGTCACAAAAGTAATGGAAGCAACTCATTTCCACAACCCTTCGGCTGCTATAACTCTCGGGCCAAGTTCCCACGTTCCAGTCTCTGCAGAAGTTCCGCCAAGGCAACCACCTTGGCCTTAGGACGCAGAACAAAAGAGGTTCTTCCCTTTCTTTCCCTGGCTTTTCGTGGATCCAGCAGGCCTGCAGGCCCGCATTTGCGCAAAGATCATGGTTTGATCTTGGACACGTCAGCGTCAATTCGCCAGCCCTAAGCCCTAAGTCGTGGCGACCATCCATACTTGACCCCAAAACCAGTCAGCAAGGGATTTGGGCGCGTTTCAAAGTGACCTCTTCCTCCCCCAGGCTGTCAATACCAATGGCAACAAGTTGGCGCTTCAGGTGATAGATCCTTGCAAGGTAGCCGACGCTCCAAAAATCCACAATTTCTCACCCCAAAAACCGTTGCAGCGGACTCGGGTACCGCATGGTACCGCTGCCCGCGGCTCGCTCCTCGCAGGTCTTCCCGCGGTTGGTGATGATTGGCAACAGGATGCCGACCTCAAACTCGATACATCCCTAGCCAAAAAATCCAATCGACAATTTGCTGGGCCCTAGCTGGGACTGTTTCCGAAAATGGATTCGGAATTGGTCGCGATTCGGGTTCTCCATAGAATCCCTTTGGACCCCTTTGGTGTCTGCAGACCCTGAAGGACCATTTTCGAGAGGGGACCCCAAACCAGATCTCCCTTTCCACCTTTCAACCGACTTAATTAACACCAATCTGGCCTCCTTCTTGAACATTCATGTTCCCACCACCACTTGGGGTTCCTCCAGAACCAAAACAGTGTCCAACATGCACACCCAAGAAATTGTTCTCTAGAGTTCGTTTTCAGGGTCCCCCCTCCAAAAAAACAGACAACCACTAAAAGCATGTCCTCTAGAATTCGGTTTTTGGCCCCCAACCCCCCCCCGTTCCCCAAAAAAGCACACAACAAACACACACAAAACACCAAAAAGAACCAACCCCCACCACCTGCCCCCCACCCGCCCCCCCCGCCCTCGCCATCCCCGGCCTCCCCTCCCCCCCCCCCCCCCGAGCGCGGCATCTGAGCCGCCCCGCCCTGCGAAAGCTTGGCCCCGGCACGGAGTGGCACCTTTCCGGGCGCGCCTCGGGCGCCGCAGGGCCCGAGTCGATCGGCACGCAAAAAAGCAGGGTAAACCAGATCCTTTTCAGTGACCTCGATTCTTAATTTTGGGGGTGCTATGATCCATGTTGGGAATAAGGTCACTTGAAAGCTTCAAACTGGTTGTTTCCCGCCAAAAAGGTCGAGAATCTCCCAAAAAGTGGCTCGAGTCCGAAGCGGAACTCGGGGAGTGAGCCAAAACAAGGAACTGGCGGCTTCAGAAAGACATACCACAAGCAACGGGTTTTGGTTGGTACGGGTTTTGGGTCGTTTTCTTCAACTACCAAAACCCAACCCCCAAAACCTCCAACCGCAGACGCGCAACTCAGCGGACCCGAGCGCTGGCTGAGGCCGTGGCATCGTTGGGGCCCACGGCCAGGCACTGCAACGAGGCCTGGCACGAGGAGAGCTCCGTGGAGCCGTAGACCTCGCGGCACATCCGCTCGCGTCTGGGCGGAGATGTTCGTTTCCTGAAGCACCACCCAAAAAAGGGGGACATGCAAAGACAAAACGCAGCCAGGTGGGTTCATGTGGAGTTGGAGATATCTGGAGTATCCAAATTTGTCCTCATAACCAATCACTTCGTAAGTGGCAAAAGAACGCCCATCCGAAGACACTGAGAAAGACGCAACTCCACGGTCTGAGGCAAAAAGGCTGCACAAACTCCACGCCTCCGCTCGCTCCACCGTCAACCCCTTACAAATGAAACAGTCCGGATGTAGCGGAAGCTCTCTCGCCACCATCTTGGGATCCCTTATCATGTAAGTATCATATCCTTCGGAGGCGTCCATTACCATCCCTATCAACCCAAGAGTCGCTCGGCTCCACGCACATTCGTGCCTTGCTATCACGCAGGATGAAGGAATGCAGCATGTCGCCCATCTGGCGATGAAAGATTCCCGTGATGCCAATGTGGTTGTCAAAGACCGTCCTGGGACAAAGGATTCCACAAATCAAGTAGGCATTCTTCGGCGGGGTGACGTCAGGTGTCACCTTTTCCAGGACCACAAAGGCAGTTTTGAAAGCAAAAGCAGCGTCGCGGGATGGCATCCACACCCAGCCTTGGTTAGTTCCTTTTGCCCACTGAGCAAAAGGTCGATCACCGCTTGTAGGCTTGATGGAAAAGCCATTGGCCTCCAGAAGCTATAAGGGGCCGATTGGTCACACAGAACAGCCATGCAACATCATGCAACCCCCTATGCACCCCCCTAGTGCTGCTCAAAAACTGTCATTGGCGGGTCTGTGATACCAGACTGGAACTTCGGCATGTCCAAACGGATTCTTCAAAGTGAGGGGGACAGTTTTTGGAGCCCGGCTTGGTTCAAGCCCCCACCCAGTCAGCGAAGGCACACATCGGAAATGATCATGTTGGCGGGCTGGTCCTTAAGCAGCAGAGAATAGCTGGGTTTGGACTGCTGGCACGCAAGCAACATGGGATTCAAAACACTCCTGGCATTTATAGAAACGGTACCCTCCAGTGTTCCGTTTGTTTGTGCGTGAGGTATCTGCTTGTTTTTTTTTGGGGGGGGGGGAGGGCAGTTGTTTTCGAAGAACATAACGCCTTCCCAAACGCCTCCACGACCTATTGCGCCAACCAGCACGAGCAGCGCCCTATGGCTGTTAACTTTAGACATCCTGGCACCTCAAAAAGGCCAAACGATGACCAACACCTGGCAGCGGGGGTCTCAAACTCCCTCCACGGAAAAAGGATCCCACGCTTCGGGACCACGGCCACAAACTTCGGTGGCGCGCTTGTCGGGGCCCTTGCACGCAATGGGCATCTTGGGTACTCAACGGTGAATCTTCCTGCACCCAAAACCAAAACCAGAGGAGGTCCCTACCCCGTTCAACGGAGGGTACTTGATTGCGGACAAACGATTTCTTTCTCAGAACCGCCAAGGCTCCACAAAAAGGATGCCGACGTGAGCATTCTTCCAAGCCTGGGCTGAACCCGTCGGGAGATGTCGGGAGCATCTGGGCTTGGCCCACAAAGGGGTCAACAAAAGACAATTGATTTAATCTGACCCTGAAATACATAGTCTTTGAGGACACTAGTGGTGCAACGGTCTTGCCTTGCCCCGAACTCGAAAATATGCTGACCTTCGATAGCAGTCCACACCCAATCATCCCCAACGGGTGTTTTGACCTCAATCATTCCCTTGAGACCCGGGCGTGTCATGACCTTTACGGAACATGAAAGTTAAGGTTCGGACCCTGTGGACACTGTGTACACCTTTGGGAAATCTTTGTTCCACGCTTTACATATAGCCCCTAGGGTTCAACCGATTCCAATGAAAATGGCCAGGACCCAATGGGGTTTATGAAACTCCAACAGGGTAAGCAATTAAACAATGGTGGCTCTATTCATGAACCCACCCCTCAAGGCTTGTTTCAACAGCTATTAAACTGAATCCCAAACTTCCCACATGGACAACCCAACTTAAGGCGCCAATCATTTGGTCGCCTTCGCGAAGCCCCAAAAAGCGCACGCCAAGCTCCACCAACGCATCGATCGGAACGCGAGAAGCGAGAAGGGAGCCGAGTGCAAAGAGTGCGGAGTGCCGAGGTATCGAGGCAGGTGTCCTTTTGGGGGAAATAGATGGGTTTCCCTGGTGGATGGTGGTTTCCCTTTTTTGGTGGAAAAAGCCATGTTTTAAATGAGCAACATGTATCTTGTAAGGAGCCCTGTCAAACCACCAGGTAAACCAGGGTCATCGATTTTTCTCTCCCAAAACCACCTATGATCGGCCCCCTATCGAGGCCCTGCCTGCAGCTTTGTGATGTGGACGCAGTCCCAGCTCTGGGGGCAGGCTGCAGGGCCTCCCCCTTCCGTCACGCAGGACCGGAGCACGAAGAAGCCCACCACACAGCCTGGGCGAGCAATTCATGACCTGCTTGACTGATTGACTGATTGACTGATTGACTGATTGACTGATTGACTGATTGACTGATTGATTGAATGAATGAATGAATGAACGAATGAATGAATTAATGAATGAATGAGTTGGTTCAACTTAGTGTTCGGTGGAACTTTCATTTGGCTGCTCAAAATGAAACGAGAGGGGGGCAAACCGCAGGTTTCGGTCCATGTTTCCACAGGGCAACCCATTTTGGAATTCCGGGTTTTTGAGCCACATTCATATAGGTGTGGGCTGTGGGCCGGTCAAAACAGTCCCAATAACAGGAATCGAGACCCTTGGGGCACGGCCCTAAAAAGGGAGATTTGCACCACTGAGATCCGAGATCCGAGGTGCCGAAGACCTCGTTCATTTCCGGCTCGGGAGCCTTGCCCGGCGCTTCCAGTGCTTAAGACCATCCAGTTGGTGCTTCCAGTTGCCCAAAGGAACAAAATCGGGAAGCCATATTAGCAGTTTTGGGATCCTCTAAAATGGGACTGTTTTTGAGGGCCCCTGAGAAAATCTGTCCTTGCAAAGAACCAGGGCGGATATCTGCATCCATTTATAGTTGGGCTTGTCCCTTACTCTTGCCCGTTGTGATTGGGGCGTCCTGGAACCCTCAAATCTCGCCTTTCATTCGGTTCGCTTGACTTTGCTCATGGTTGCCCGACATACTATGAACGAACCCTTTCTGTGATCACCAAAATGGCACTTTCTGCTCCTTGCTTTTTGAGGGGCCCTTGGTGAATCACCGAGTTTCCTCGGCAAACACATGCAAAAACCACGTCCAACGTCCAACCCCCACGGGCTTCGCTCCGCTTCGGACTTCGCCTCGGCCACTTCCTCGCAGGTGTGGGGCCGCATCATCACCCCGATGTCCGGCCCTCCGGCCACCACGTTCCCAGCGAAGACCGTGGGACGCGCCTCGCGAGGCACGCACGGCACAGGGGGACTGCGGGGACTCTCGGCTGGGGGTGTCTTTCCCGCAAAGGGCTCGAGCCAAAAGGCGGGGATCCTTTTTGAGGCAACCAGAAGTTTAGGGAGGTCCCGGTCCCCCTTCCATGGAGGGATTGTCTGATACGGGCTAGAACTTAACTCGCTTGAAATGAGTGGGTATTTCTCACTAACAGCAAACATGCTTGTCTGATTTTGCACAGGGGATTGAGCCATCCAGATTGGAGGACAAGGAGCTTCATTCGAAGGTTTGGTTACCTACCCCTGGGTTGCAAACAAGGTCGTAGCGACCGTTCGTAGGTTTTATGCAAAAAGCAAAACTTGTTTCCATGAAAGGTCAACCAGGTCGCAACGACCTTTCGTAGGTTTTATGCAGAAGCCATTTGTTTCCATGAACGGTCTACGGCGGACCAAATCACCAAAACCCCAACAAAAAACTAGCCGTGCCTAGTGGTCCGAGGCTTCAGAACTCAGGGTTCAAAAGCCATACTCCTTCCGCGAATGGGGTCAGGGCCCAATAAGGTCGAACATCCATCAGCACCCTGCGGTACCCAAGGGAACCGCTGGCTGGCTACCAACTGTCGATGAAGAAGCCGGCGGGCCCAAGTATACATTTTGATAAGAGGTCCCTCAAGATGCTCATTACTCAAAGGCTCACGACTATTGGCCAGGATTTTTGAGAAAGGATCCTATTTGCCCCGAGGGTCATGACCCCTCCAATGCGTAAGGGGCTCTCCAACGGAGAACCCCGACCATGCAGGGGCATTTGAAATTAATCAACCAGTTTTGAGGGAACTAAAAGCAATCGAGACCTTTGGGGTGATGGCATTTCCTCCCGTTACTGTTGACCCAGGATTCATAGCCCCGTCTCATTTTTAGGGGGACATGTTCCCTCCAAAAGTGGTCTGAATCCAACCACTAACAGGAATTGGACACCCCCCTATCAAAATCAACCAGGGGTTCTGATTAATCCGGGGCTAACATGAGGCCTCGGCCCCTCCTTTGCTTGGACCAGTGCCCATCCCCGAGGGCACCTGTAGCTGGAACACCGCGGTGGGTTCCTCGGACAGCCATGCTGAAACGGGCCGATCAGCGCAAGCCAGCCCTGAAAAAAAGGTCAGGGGAAACCATGGACAGGTTACACAATCATCCGGGTGCTTCAGAAAATATGGATCCAGTTCTTAAACATCGAAGGAGGTTTGTTTGGAATCCTTTGAACAACTACCAGCAGGGGGTCCGAATCACATTTTGAGGAACGACCACATTGGAGTTTCCTTCTATGTCCACAACCCCGAGCCCAGGACCACACCAAATTCCACAAGTTGCCGTGGCTTTTGATGGCACATACTCTTGACACTCCAACCAATACAAAGTGAACAACATGCCTCTGTAAACTGGGCTGCCCTCAGATCCCCCGCTAAAAGTTTAACTTTTAGTGGGTTGAATGGAAACTACCACTAAACACTAAAAGGCTAAAAAGCTAAGGGGATGGCTGGGAGCCACCAAGTAACCAAATGCCTTTTGGTCCAAGAAAGTTAAGCACGTCCAGTCCAAGAGGGCTTCAAATGATTCAAATAGGGGATCTCTTCATGCGGGTGCCATGCTCGGAATAAAACACTCAAGCATTCAACACGGGATCCCAAACAAAACGCCAAATGTGTTCGTATGATGGTGTCCTCAACAATGAGGTAATGAGAAACCGGTTTTCCCAAAGTATGCCAGCACAACTTGAAGAGGGCACTTTAAAACTCGAGGGAACTGTCGCGTCGCGGGGTTGGCCGACCCCGCGCTAAAATTGACTGTTAAGAAAAAAAGAGTTTGGACCGAACTGGATGTTTGGTGTTTGAAAGGTGTCCCTTTTAAAACCCAAACTAGCAAACTGGTCTATCCAAAAGACCAGACACACCCATCACTGGGCTCCAAAATTTCTCACTGGTTTCGAATGGGCTCCAAATGTCTCGTCAATTTCGAATTGACGCGTGGGGATGACCTGACCCTTCAGCGTGCCCCCACGTCCAAAACCACGGTGACCACAGACCCACGGTCCGAACCCATCGAAAGCTCGAGCTTCATAGGTCAAGCCCAACTCCGCCCCAGGCGGCTCAGGACGCGTATCGATGGCCTTGGGACGCGATGCATTTTTGTTGGCGTCCACCAGACAACCATTTCTTTGGGGGGGGGTATCCTTTTTGTAATCTTTTAAGGGATGTTCTTTCAAATGACACACCTGGAAAAGCCACCAAGTTTGGTTTGGAGGGGGCGCCTTTGGTGGACAGAAATCCGGGATTCACGTTCACCACTTTTAACGTGGCTTCCTATAACAATTCAGAATGTCTGTGAGCGTGTGTTTGCTCTATGTCTGCTCTGTATTCCTGTCTCTCTCTGTGCCTCTGTGTATATCTGCGTGTCTCTGTGTGTCCTTGCGTGCCTGTGCCAAGCCACAAGTGGGTCGGTTTTGCGCCAACGAAGAGTTCACCCGCTGCCAAACTGGTCAGTTCTTCTGTGACATCCATCGTAACTACAGGGATGCGCGGTGGGAAGGTGGCCAAGCCTGGATGCTCAACAGTCTCTGTGTCTGTGCCTGTGTGTTTTTGGTGGAGTGGTTAAGGGAAAAAAGAACGCGACAAAGGGGAAATCAAGGGGAACAAACCTTGCAGAAAGGGGGTTTTGACCAAAAGTGGGTTCAAACCTGAATGGCCTGCTGAAGGGCATCACAAAAAATGGTCTGAAATTCACCACGTTTCGAGGCCATAGAAAGGGGTTCGTCCCGTTGGACATCCATCGGGGATTCCTTTTTCACTGAGGTTCCCCAAAGTTCCTGGCCAGGTTTCCGCGTATCACCAAAAGGAAGCTGAATGACCTATAGGGACAAAAAGGGGCCGGGTTTGCAAACCCTGGAAGAAACGAGAAAACCCCCGGGACGAGTGGAGAGTTTTTTACGTTCTGCGAGCAGAGACCAGCAAAAGGATAGAATCCCATCGGTGAAGTGGAATCCCCAGGACATGGTCATTTTGATTGGCGCCCCAAAATAACATTGGATTTCGCAGAACCCCAAAACATGCATGTAATTTGGAACAAGTTTGCCACAGGGCCATCTCTTTACAGATGAAGCTGAATACGACGTGTCCTTTTTTCATGGTACCCTTTTTGGAATATGCTAACAAAAGACACAAACACACCCATATGTTGTTTGAACTTCCCAACACCTGGCAACAGCGTGAGTTCTCGTCAAAATTCGGGATTTCGCAACCAACATTTCCCCACCCTGCGCACAAAAGGAACTCAAACAGCTGTGTGGGTCCAGTTTCATGAAAAGCTGGGCTCTTCAAATGTATGTGTTTGCCAACTCCAATCCATACTCCAAATGCCCACTGTTTTTTGAGTGCGATGTCAACTGATGCCAGCCCCTCACGGAAACAGGATATATACTATGGCAGGTTTGCCAACATGAACCCAATTCACTACTGGGTGTTTGGAGCGTAGGCACAATCCCCATTGGGACCAAGGGAACAGGTCGGCTTGAAGTGAGGATAGGCTTCGGGCATTTTTTGCGGAACCACCCATGTTTGTTGGGGGGTTCCTTCCCTATTTTGACACGTGCTCTTGGCCCACAAGACAGGGGTGCACAGAAAATGACATACTTTTTGCCCTAAAACGCAACAGAATCTTGGAGGAGACCTCCAGTTTGGGTTGGTATGTAAAGGGAAATGGCAGGATCCCCTCCCAACCCCCTGGATAAGACCTAGGCCTTGAGGTCTGGAGGCAAACCGGGTATTGTCGTCCAAAACAAAAACCTCAACACTATCCTTAAACAAGGGAAATCCCACCATAATTGGGCCATAACCAATGTTTGAAGGTAATTTGAGGGTCCAGGAAAAGGAATGTTTGAGCGTGAGAGAGGCGCATTGGGATGGAAGTTGGACCGCGTTCGAAAACAAAACAAACATCGCACAACATTTCGATCCGATGATTTGTGTTTCGGGGGGATTCGAAATGGGCCAAATCCGGGAAACCAAAAGGTCAGATCAATTAGATCAATTAGATCCGTGGGCTTCCCTGTAATTGCTGGTTTGGATGGGTGGCTTGGAGGTGTGGGGTGGTTTTCCCAAGTACCGGCCACCAAAATCAGGGGTTCAAATCCCCAAACCAAAAACTGCGGTCCACCTGAGATCCGTTTTGTTTGCTTGACTCTTGGTTGCTGTTGACCCCCCTGCAAAAAGTTTAACTTTTTGGGGGTTTAGTGGAAAACCCCTTGATTTCCCAAAAAGTTAAAGTCTAAAGATCCAACCCAATAGTAGTCAAGGACTCGTGAGTCGGGGCGCCAAGTTCCGCAGCAGGAAGAAGGAGCCCATGTCAACTCCCGCTTCCAAGGCTGGCCCCCTATCGATCGGACGTGGCTCGTCCCATGGAACCAATTGGGATTCTTCAGGGCCCTGGAACACAACCAGTTTTGAGGGCGAAAAACAATTGGGATATTTGGGGTGGAAGGATCCCTGAGCTCCGAGTATGGGCTCTTCCATGCGCGAAAGGCCACCCTACAACCCTCGCCCAATGTTTGTCTTGATATATGAGGAGCTTCGCAAAGGGGACCCTACTGCGTTTATCGTGGAACTCCGGGTTTCTTCAAAGAACAACAGCGGAAATTTGGAGTAGCTAGATGTTCGACCGGAAGATCATAACCAGGAGTATATGTGGGACAACGGAGGTTGGTTGACTTTTCAGCCATGGTCAACCAGCTAGGCTGAACATCCACAAGGGGCACCTGGGACGAGAGCTCAAATTCTCGGGCCTTGTCGAGCAGAAAACGCTGTCCAGCAGGTCGAGGCCCCAAGAGCCCACCACCTCCAGCGCCCGGATGTAACCTCGCCGCGCGGGGGGGGGGGTTCAGAGATATGGATCAGTGCCCTGACTACTTTATCACCTTAATGGGCGAAAAATTCATTATTTGACCGGGACTCCATGAAACAAAAACAAGAGCTGTTGCCATTTGCGCCCAACTGAAAACCAGCTCGCGAGCTCTGACATCCCATGCCTTCTTTGTTCTGCGCTTACCAGGCATACCTGGGTGCATAGGCCGAAACTTTTAGGGCCCCGATGAGCATGATGATGACGACGATAACGACAATCAGGATTTGGAGGAGGAGGATGATAATTAGTGATGAGGACGGTGAGGATGATCATGATGATGATGACGATGACCATGATGCTGATGATGATGATCATAATAATTAAAAACAAATGAAGATGATGATGATGATGATGATGATGATGATGATGATGATGATGATGATGATGATGATGATGATGATGATGATGATGATGATGATGATGATGACGACGACTATGATGCTGATGACGAGGATGATGATGATTATGAGTATGAGGATGATGACGACGATTGAGGATGATGAGGATGATGAGGATGATGAGGATGATGAGGATGAAGATGATGCAAATGATGCAGAAGATGATGATGAGGATGAGGATGAGGATGAGGATGAGGATGAATATTAAGATTACGATGACGATGATGATGATGATGAGGATGAGGATGAGGATGAGGATGAGGATGATGATAATGATGATGATGATGATGATGAGGATGATGAGGATGATGAGGATAATGAGGACAATAACGAGGCTGATGCTGGATGATGATGATGATGATGATGATGATGATGATGACGATGATGACGATGATGATGATGATGATGGTGCTGAAGGCCAACATTTGGCTTACCGAGACTAGATGGATTGACGAGACATCCCACCAACAGTTTCCAACAAGCCATACTGTACGTTGCCTTCTCCCCTTTGCTTTATTCAGAAAGAAACCTATTTGGATGCTCCTGCTCCTGGGATGGATGAAATCCTGCGAGACTTCCAGGTTTTGATTCAAAGACTACACAGTTTTCGCCACTCTTCAGGCACCAATTCCTGGATGTTAAGTCTACCTTGCTCTGAACATGGGTTACCCGGCCCGCCTCCAAAAATCCGAACTTGCCAGCTTCGCAGCTACCCTATCTTGAGACAAACGACAAACCCTCTTGCCAAGGGCCGAACAGTTGCATGATGTATCCTCCAACTGCATGGTCGTTTTAGGCGCAACGTGAAAGCCGGCGAGCGCCGAAGACTTGGGAGTTTGTTGGACGCTAAGCAAATCTTGAGACGAGTGGGTGTCCGAATCTGTTGCAGCAATCCCACATGCATGTGTGGTGTTGTTAGGGAAATCACTTGTAAAACCCCAACGTCTCTTGTGGCCCCAGTCTTGGATAAACGGCGCCTGGTCAAACTGAGCCCTGCCAGACTTGTTTCATTTCTTACACTTGGAACACGACATGGAAGTTGGGGGTCCCCATTTTAACACGTCTTCTAATGATTCTAATATAGCTCAAACAAAAACTGAGGTGAGGAGTGAGGGGGCCCAATACATTGGGGCACTAAAGCACGCCCAAACATACCTCAAGCGGCAGACTTAGGCCCAGGCTATCTGTGAAAGACACGGCCTCCAGGTAGGGTCTGGGCAGGTTTCCTTGCGACAAAGGCTCCGGACAGCTCACGCCAGTGGGGTTCTCCGGGCCAAATGAGAATGGAGCCTTCTGGAATCAATTGTCGGACCAACCAGGCTCCGTTTTGACCCAGGCAGTCGCGAACCTTGAAACCAGCAATTCGAGTCCGCAAATCGGATTGGGAGATCCCATGTTTTTCGATGCGCCCTGGGAAACGCACCGGGTGCGCTCCCACAACCACGCTCGGGTTGGCCGAAGCTTTACTCCAACATGTTCAAAAAATATTCAGCTGGCGCAAAACATGAGTAGCAAACCAGGGTCCCTCAACCAACACATGCGTTCCTTTCGGGTGCTACATACGCATGATTGCCTTTTTGGCCCAAGCTGGAACCCGTCCATTGGAACCCACTTAGGGTTCGATCCCTGAATGGTGCTTCCCGCACATTGACTTTCCTGGTGTTAGCTTTCCTGAAAAAAGGACATGGGACCCATGCACCACTTCCAACTTGCTTGGACCTCTTAAAGTGGACATTTTGCTTCACTGGAATCTAAGTTTAAAAACTTTCGATTTGTCGAAATCCAGGCCCGAGCGAAGACCGCTCTTTCCACCGCACTTCCGCCCAGTGGCTTGGCCAAAACACGTCTTCCCAAAAAGAAAAGCATGTATGAACTCCCTCTCAAGTCCAAACATTTTGAACATCCTAGAGTCTCCATTGCCCGGAAGAAGGGGGTAACCCCATGTTTAAAGGGTCATGGAGACTCTAGGCTCCCCAAAAAAAACAAATCCGAACTGAACTCGAGTGAGCCAGCGAGGTCGGCGCACGTGCCATGAGTTTGAGTGATGAAAGCCTGGTTGTGCCCTGTGCTTCCGGCTGCAGGTAACCAGGCACAACCCTTCACGTGATGCATATACTTTCAAATTCCCCCCATGTTCAGCCCTTCCCGCAAACGCCGGCTGTTTTGTTTCCCCAAAAGGGTTGGTGCGGTGCCCTCAGACGATTGGTTTCGGGCTTACACGCCGAGCGTCGAGTGTAGATCTCCGGCTGGAAGACCCGCAGCGCGGGGAAGCGCGTCAAGCCCAGGCCATCTTGGCCCCCCCGGTTCAGCTGCACCCAGGACATCGACCTGACGCACGCTGACGCGCTGATTCGCTGATTCGCTGATTCGCGAAGCCGAAGCCGCGTTGCTCGTGGCCACTTTGAGCCAAACACGTGGGTGCAAGCCTCAAACCAGAGGTGCATCCCTGAAACAACCAAGTCCTTAGTCAGGTATAGGGGGCATCCCGGTACGCTGGGATTCAGATACCACCATCAAAACAAGCGAGGTTCAGATAACCACCCTTTTTGACCTAACAAGCTTCATCCAAATTGGGTCAACCTTTCTGTTGGGGGTTGAACCCTGGGGAAATGCTAAACTCAGACTATTCCGGAGGGCGCTGCTAGTCAGAGGAACCCGCTAAAAAAAATAATTGTCTTACTAAAGATGGAGCCACCCCTGATTACTACTGTCCTCCGGATTCATCCGGAGTCAACATGACTTTGCGAACACCTGCCGAGGGTGACAAAATGCCTCTCGCAGCGGCTTCAATTTGCTTTTCAAACTGATGTGCTGCAAGGACTAGGTGCTTTGACTAGTTCCTGCTCCATTGCAAACTACGGTACACGCAGCGAGGTTCCCACGAGTGTTTGACTTTCTTCAAGACTTGAAAGAGCCGCGCGCTCTTTCAAACACGAGAAGACCATCGCAGTTCCGCCCAGGAGCGTAATGATGAAACCCAACACAACCCACATAATGAAATACCATTGCATACCTCCAACTGCATCTTTCAAGGAAGACGGCATCACCAGTGCCACCGCGCACGTCCCCAAGTCAGAGCCAGGCAGGTGAGACTGGTGGGTGCGGACCCAGCACTGCTTGGAAGCCACGGTGCCCCAGCTCTGGGCCAAATTGCCGCTTTGCACGGCGTCTGTGTCTATCCCCGCCACAGGTACCCCGTACTCATAGGCGCAGGCGAGCTGTTGCCCCACCTCAGACTCCACCGCCACCAGCGCCCAGGGCTCGTACGCCACCCGGCGTCGTCGACTCAAAGCCTCCAGGCCGAGTCGCCGCGGAGCGCGCGACAGGCGCCGGGCCGAAGCAAAGGCGGCAGCGGCGGATTTGGCACAGCGCTCTTTCTGCAAGGAACTCTGACCATAGGGCTGCATGACCCGCTGGACATCCGTGGGCATGCACCAGCAATGTTTTGCTGTTCCAGGTGCAGGGTCGACAAACGGCTGACCAAGCTGATCCGTGCCACACCGCCAGGATCCGTTGGAAGATACCTTGTACGTCTGAGAAACTGAGGGTATTGCATATGTTGAGCCATCGAATAGCTCTGTTGCATAGGTGATCTCTCCGCGGCAGCTGCAGAGCTCTTGTTCTCCCGCACACCAAAAGATCCCTGGGCACGTCGACGGCATGATGGTTGGCTGCACGCCGCTGGTGCAGACTTGCTGATCACCCGAGCAGCTGACGCCTGCTGCTAAGACCTGGCAGCTGGTAGCTCTCCAGGCCTCCGGCGCACCCCAAGCCTCGGCTTGCTTCTTGCTGCAGCTGGAAGCGTACAAGGAATGCAGAGCCAGGCAGGTGACCAGGGCGGCGCCACATGTCAAGCTTCCCGGAAAACTCCATTTCATACTGTCCAAGCCGCATTCGGTGTCAGGAACCGCTGGGCCGCAAGGGTCGCATCAACACAGCTTCAGCATGCAAACGCCAAACCCGCCTGTGCTCTTCGCACTTCTGGGCAATGCTCGGCTTGTGGCACTCAGTCATGTTGTTCTTTAGTCAAACTTGATTCGGAATCCTGCCATACATGCTTCACAAGCTGCACTGCAATTGGTTGATAGAAGACTCTTTCAGTACTGGCTTAGACACTGGTACGACAAAGGATGGTGCGGGTTCCAGTCTCGATCATGCGGCGTCATGCGTGGCAAGCACGCATCAATTATGCACTCAAAGCGGCATCCATTCTGGGGCAACCAAATCCTCGCAATGGAGGTCCCTTGCCTCTGCAAAAAAGTTCAACATCTATCCCCCTTCTTGCAATACCCTCTTTTCGTTTGGGTATCTGTTCAAAACCCGTTTCCTGGCTACCTCCTTCTTTAGTAAGGGGACGACATATCATCTTCTATGGTATGGCCAAAAAGGGCAGGCTCAATGAAATACAAGTTGAATCTTGAGTCCGCCATTAGGTTGGATCCCACACCCCCAGTGGCTATTGGGGAATAAAAGGGCACGCGCATTGATTTTTGTTGGGTGGGGGGGGAGCGGTCGTTAAAACAAAAACAATAAAGAGGATTTGCACCCCACCCATTGCACCCATTGCCCGTGAAAAGAATGGCAAGAATCCAACTTGGATGATGACACTCCTGATCAATTGAGCTGCAAGGGAACCCCCTCCCCCCGCGCTCCCCCCACCCCCCCAAAAAACAACAACACCAAAAAAACAAAACTCTCCTCCCTTGCCCCTCCCCCCCTCAAAAAAAACAAACAAACACATATTGGAAACAACAAAAACGCAGAGGCAGCACCCGGTTTGGGTGTCCGTGCTTGGACGAAACTTTTCCCATTTTTTGTTTCAAAGTCTGCGAGTCCGAGGCACAGGAAAGAGGCGCCGGAGACCACCATGTGCTGGCCGAACCACTCCCCGCCGTGCCCCGCGATGGGCACCCCCCGCTCCGCGTCCGGGAACCGCTCCTCGGATCGGCCGCTGGGTCGGTTTTCGAGGGGTATGTTCTTTTTTCCCCCTGACCTGTCCAAGGTCTCTTTTTTTGATCTGGTTGCAGCTGGGGTCTTTGTTTGACCTGGTTCAAGGTTTTCGAGTCGCTCGTTCGTCGCGAAGCACTGGATCCCACGCAACCGCCCCCCGCTCACAAGACTCGGGTTTTGGAACCCAAACACGGGTTCTCCATACGGGTAGGGGTAGGAGTGCTGGCTCAAGGCTTGCCGCTCGTCTCCAAAACAGGTTGTTGGGGCGAGTTTGGTCAGGAACACGAGACTTGGCTCTTGAGAAAGAACTATTTACCTTATAAGGTCAAATGGTTGTTTGGATTCCGTGCTTGGCAAACTACGAGTTTCAGAGCTTGTGTTACAACCCCCACAGCATGTGAGATAGACAATGGGTGTTTAAGCATGTTTAATCTCTCCTCCGGACATATGTTATTATTGTATGGTAAGTATGCGACAGGGTCGGGACATCTGTGCTTTTTGTATGCACCCCTTTGCGCATGGGCCTGGGTTTTACTTTTTGCTTGGGTCTTTGTGTTAGGAAATCTTGGCTGCGCACGATGCGTGGATACCTCCTTTCACCTGTTTGAGTCGATTGACAAATCATCTTCTCAGACGCTCATGGACATTCAAGGCGTCGACCCCCTTTGGGGGCAAACTCGAACAGCTGTTTAATTGGAACCTCGGGGGATATTGTCCTTAGGTGTTCGACCTGATCCGCCCTGCAGGAGGTTGCACAGACCTGAGAGACCCAATAGGGGAAGGGGGGAAGCTGAAGGATATTGTTGTGTTCTTGGGTGGGGAGCACTTCCATGGTTGGTGAAAGGGTATGAGTCCATACAGTATGAGCTATTCGATGGTTTGGGTTTGGAATGTGCTTGTTTTGATGTGTAGGGAAGGAGTTCCATTCAACAGTAATGGGCCCAAAGGAGTGAAGAATGATTCGCGAAAAAGAAACGGCTTTGGCGACCAAAAGCATCCCTTGTAAATCTGTTTTCCGTATCTGGCTTCGGGCTTTGGATGGATTCAAGTCGGGGACCTGTACCCTAGGGTTCACGTATCAGCACCACTGCGTACCGCCGAGTTTCACAAGGCCGTTCTGAACCCGAGAATGTCAATGGGGGTTGGGGAACCCACACCCCTTGTTTGTGTGACATGTGGGCCTCACTAATTAAAAAAAAACCTAATCCTACCAACACACATGTGTATATATGTATATATGGCACCGTGTCCCGTGTTCCCCCCCCGGCATGGTCCACCATATATATATATATGTTTATGTGTATATGTTCCCTAGCAAACCAGTGTTTTTCTTCAAACCATATTTATCTTAACCAACAAACCAGCAGAGTCTCCTAACAAACCACCTAAACAAATCCGCCGGGAGCGGAGTACCCCCTCGGATCCCCAAAAATCGCCCCCGCCGTCGCACTCCGAGGCGCGGCCCCTGTGAAGGCCTCCTCCGTGGTGACTAAGATGCTGCGGCTCAGCAGCGCCACCTTCGGTTTTTGGATCTTCCAAAATGTTTGCCGTGAAAATGTCCCCTATCGATTGGGGGGTACCCTGAACACTTTGGTTTGTTTTCTCTCTCTTTTTTGTGGGGGGGGGGGGGGACCGGGTCCTTTGCAATCTACTTGGGGTCGGATTTGTTTGCCTACTTGGAAAAAGAGGGGGGCGTGATTTAAAGGCTACCCTTAGGTTGGGAAACTAAAGTTGCAAAATACCCATGTGGGTTCCCTCAAACAACCACTTTGATGCTCAACCAACGTCTATCAGGCAAGCACTAGGTAAGCATGGATCTAAGATGATTTCCTCTGTGGGTCTTCTCTTTTTCAAGGTACCCTGTTTGGCTTGGGTCTAACCGTCAGGGTCTCGATTTTTTGAAGGGTCGCTATGCGACCCCAAAGAGTCCAGAACACTCGCAGGGAATGCCAGTCTCAACCTGCATTTACTCTAAGCTATCCAAATAATTGACTCACTTCCTTGGATTGGCCAACCAAGTCCTTATCTTGGTTGTTCTCCAATCTCCAAACTCCAAAAGTGTCTAAACTTGGCCCACAACTGGGGCCAGAATAAAGCATGTTCTGACCCTGTTTCATTTATGCGTTCACCCCAAAATATGAATCTGTTTTGGAGGAGACCCTGATATGTTTTATGGTTTTTTAAATGCATATTTCAAAGTGCTAGATTCCATTTAAAACCAGGGGAAAATAAAGAGGACGTCCCAGTAAAAAAATCAGGTCAACTCCATCCACCAACTGGACTTCCAATGAGTTGTATTCGTTGCAGCAATTGGAAGCCGCCAGTAAAGTCCAACTCAACGGATCGAGCGAGTTACTCCCCGCCGCGCCTTGGAGTGGATGTTCAGCGTGCCGCTGGAGTCCTCAAATGCCTGCCGAACGCCCGCGCCCGCCGAACGCCGAACGCCCGAGAGGTGGGGCAAGCATTGAAGGTGCCACCGGATTTTGGGGAGGGACCACGAGGAAACGACAAAAAAAAGGCCATGCATTTGACTCATGTGGGTATGAATCAAGCTTGAATTCGGGACCCTTTGGTGGACATCATTTGGGGATGTATGTCCACCAACCGCTTTGCAGGGGGTCCTCCATTAAAATTGATAGCCATAGGGTGATGGGTCAGCAGATAAAGCACCAGGATATGGACCGCAGGTTTTGATCCTTTTTTTTGACCCATACCCATATGGAGAACCCGGGTCGGAGCCATCTTTTTCTGTGATTGGCAAACATCCGGTCGCTGGATTTCCTTTGCAACATGCGCTCAAAGACCGAAGCCATTCGCTCATGCTCGGGGAACAACAGGTGAACCTGGGTTCTCGGTAAGACATCAACAACGGACAACAGAAGAGTTGGTCCAATCGGGTACGCCCCCAATTTGTTGTGACAAGATAGAGGCTATTGGGTAGGCTCCCCCCCCAAGTCCTCTCCAAATGAACCGCTCATTCACTATCTCAGGGGTGTCTCAAAATAGGAAGCGGCACCCCCAATATGCTGAGGGTTCTTGTTGGTTTCCCTGTAAACCAACCTGAAACTGGCCCCAACCCTGAATTGGGGATTTGGATTGAAATCAAATGGGGAAGGTAGCCACGTCCAAGCCCCCAAACCAAACCAAGGAGGGGGAAGCTGGCCACTGGGCTGTCCTTGCCAACCCTCCAAAGGGAGGGCTGTCCTTGCCAACCCTCCAATGGGTAGCCGCTGAGAAAACACACATGCCAAAAAAACAAATCGATCGGACCAGTTGTTCGTTGAGGCTGCGCTTCTTGAGATTGAACAGGGAAAATGAAGGACCGCCAGCGGCACCCGAAACACTCAAGAACAAAGGCTTCCCTTTGACTACGTGCAAAAAACATGTTTTTCCTTCCAACCAAAACCTGGCGGTTGGGGTTCCCCTAAAATCCCTAGAAGACACGCCCAGTACCTCCTTCCGCCTCGAACTCGAATTCGCGCCGCGCGAGTCGTCGGCTTCGAATCCGACGAATTCATCCGCGCCTTGCCCGCGAAGTGGCGATGGTGCAGGGGCCGGTCCAGCACGATCTCCGTGCTGGGCGGGTAGAAGACGATGCTCACGATGAAGCGCCGTTCCGTGAAGGTGCCCTGAGCGAGAGGACTTCGAGCCCAAGACATGGCTAATGAGCCCTCCAATGCAGACTTCTGGGCCCTCCAGTGGAGAACCCCGACCAATTCCTTAGGGGCTCTTGGAAACAGTCCCAGCTTGGAGGGCCCAAAATCAATGGGAACCATTCTTACATTTCCCAAGACACCATTGCAAACAAAAAAAGTGATCATGCGAAAAATATTGAACAAGTATTTGAACCACAGAAAGCCGGTTGTTGTGTTCCAAAAGGAGCCCTTCTCTCGGGGGTCATGTTATTTACTCGAGTGGCCAAATGCATGCGCTTGTTTTTCAAGATACGTGTAATGCAGAGGTGCACTCCCTCCCTCTTGCCGAAGGAGCTGAACAAAAGGCGTGGCTTCACCAGCCCAAAAAGAGGGAGGGGGGGCGGGGCGTTGTGGGCCCAAAACAATCAAGGGTACCAAGAAGTCGTCCATCCACAGTATGTCCAGTGATAAATCCCCTTCTAAATTGACCAAGTAAAATCATGATAACAATAACAATGGATAAACACAAAACACGTGTTAACAGCTAACAAATGGATGAACAATCATCTGGGATGGGTGGACACCCCGAAGAAACAGAGGAAATGAACAATAATAAAAACAGGTGAAGCAAATGGCTGAAAATTCATGGGGGATAGGCGGGCATCATGTCTATGGGGATGTATGTTCACCAACAGTTTTGGTGGGTGTTCCAATCCTAACCGTGTGAGCACAAGTCAAAGCTTTCTGCAAACACCCACTTAAATGAAACAGATTCGACTAACAATAGAACTAGGCCAAGAACAGTGAAGATCAGGGTTTGTCCTTTTGAGGTATCTGTTTTGTGTTAGCGGAAAACCGTTCACTTTTCGACAAATGCAAAAATGTGTGTGTGTGTTATTTTTTGTTTCTCATAGGGAATTACACAAAGTACCTATTTGGGAATTGAACACAAGCGCCTTCCCGAAGAAAAAAATGGGGTAGTCTGAAGTCTGAACTGTAATGCAGATTGATCAACAAATCAGGATTATGTTGACGATATGAAAAAACAAGTGGGCTTGGCTCAACTCAAGAAATCAGGGCTCCGCAGATTCACAAGTTCCATAGATCAAGCAACCAGATCAAGTGCCTATTTCTCAAGGAGAAAGCTTTCACGTGTTCACTCTCTTGGTCCACAAAGGGCTACACAGACTGACACTGTTCCACATTTTGTCCACCCTATATCGAAAGCCCTCCGTTGGACACCCCGGAGGTGTTTAGGGGTCTCGAAACCTGGCTGTTTGAGGGCCTTAAATGAATCGGGAGCCTCTGGGTGTGCATTTTTTACCATCTAGAAAAGCTAAAACAAAAAAGAAGTAAAATGGCTAAATCCATCTATACTGGGTTTACAAGTCTATGTTGGCTTAGACATCCAATTTACTCTATACAGGACACTTCCGAAGCTCGGCAACTTGCATCTTCCAAGTCTCGTTGAGGCTGGGATACTCGTTGGTGGTCAGGGCGATCTCCGAGCCCACGGGCCAGTCACCCACATCTTCGCGTACCTCAGCCAGGGGTTGCTTCCCCCAGGTTCCACTAACGCGTCTTAGCTTGGCCCGACTCTGCTCAGATTCTTCCAGGGGTTGATTCCGATTCCATTCTTTTCAACCATCCTTCTTTTCTCAGAAACCGGCTGCTTCCCCTGGGGTTCTGATGGTCTGGAAAGAAGCATCCCTGGAAAGAATGGGGAAGTGTCCCCTAGAAAGACCCACCTTCTCGGATTTTGGAGTGGGTACCCGGCACCTGTAACCCTGGCTCTTTGATTTTGAGCCACGCCCACTTTTTGGTGGGCTTAAAGGGAAACCAAACGGAAGGAAGTGAGTTAGTGAAGCCATTCAACACAAGGAAATAGGAATTAGTGCCACTAAATTGGGACTTCCTCCCAGATCCCAAGCCCGACTCTTTCTTTTATGGTTGCTGTTCTGCATGCTCCAAAAAGCAGCCGGCGAGTGCTGACAAAATCAAAGATCTCTCTAAAGCCCACATGGAAATGAACTCGGAACTCGCCCCCCGGCCCCCGAAACAACAATAAAAACACCACCGCACACCGCACACCGCACACCACCCACTTTTTGGCGGTGTGTCGGGGACCCTGAAATCTGGGGCCCCTGGCACGAATCATCTCATCTCCTAGCCGCGGCTGGCAATGCAGAAGGAAAACCCACGAGAGAAACCAACTCAAAACCTACCAAACAATCCGACAACCTCGAACATACCCGAACCCCCCCTGAAACTCAACCCTCCTCCCCTGAAACACCAAATGTGAATCCCTATCTAAATCTGAGTGAATTAACAATTCACCAACCCATTGTTTCGGGGAACCTACTATGAAAGGCACCCTCTTGTGCCCAAACCGCCAAAACTGGTACGAACCCGAGGAAAGGTGAAAGCTCCTGTCACCTGAAGATTTGGCCTCGCAACTCAGAATGGACGCCTTCTTTACAAGGCCCACGACTGCCTTTCAAAAAGGAGGCCCTCTGGGGTGTCCCTGGCTTCCTGGTGCTCCTCAGGAAGTGAGGGAATGAAGCTGGCGATTTCCTTAAAGGAAACCAAATCAGAAATGGATGGTTTATTTCGGCACTCCATTTCTCATTCCCTGAGCACCAGAAAATTGATTTTCCACCGAATTGACCGACCCCATGAAAGGCAACGAACCGACCGGAGCCTGGCTCTGCAGTCACAAAGAGCTCACCCCAGCTGTGGGTATAAGCCTTGCCGTGGAGGCTCACGTTGCCCTGCGCTCGGCTCGGCACTCGCGAGGTGGGACCGTTCTGGAGGGTCTCTAGGTCCAGTAGAGAGATGTTAGAATAAGATGGTACCCGATTTGTTTTCAGGATGTCTATTTTAGTAGGGGAACCCTCCCAACCAAAAAAGGGGCACCTAGCTGGGGGACCTATAGGTTTGCCAAAAGCCTAACTGTTGAGCAGGACAAAACGCCTGCCACCGGTTTTTGAGGTTCGATCGTGTAGGGCCCAGGGTTCTCCATTGTCAGCTTCTGGGGTCTGCATGGAAGGGGTGATGACCCTTTGAAAAGGGGCATGAAGTTTAATTCGGGACGTTTTGGACATCAAAATTCGGAGGGCTTCATGTACTTGCTGCGATTGGTAGGGGATGATCGTTCAGGGTTTTGGGAATGAACCGGAGAAAATTCCCGTGTAATAAAGGAAGCCACAAGGGATGGTTAATAGGGGGTCATTCCCTCATTCGCTGCTGCACTTGTGTGGTTCCCTACCTGGTATGTCCCCTCCCCAGTAATTGCCTGGGTCCCAGGCGATGTTTGGACAACCAGACGGGTGTCTTGTTAGACCCTTTTCTGGCTGTTTCAAAGGGAAGTCAAAAAAGGCAAACCAGTTTGGGGGGTGTTAGAAAAATACACCCCCAAATTCTACCAGGCGAGCTATTTGAGGGCGCTGGCCCGGTCGAACGCACGTGAGCCGGGGCGGCAAAGAATTGTCGCCTTCTGTTTCTCCCTGAGGCAACCAAAACCAAAACCAATGGAGGTTCGACCCCTGAAGGTCCTTGCTTGGGGGCTGCTTACCAGCTCGTTTTTTCACCTTTGCTTTGAATCCAACCCGAGCAGAACATGGCCCCATTATTTACCACCATCAAAGTCACCCCCGAAGTGAGAGGTTACGGGGGAACCCCCCCAGTTTCTGACTTTGACCCCCAAAAACAGACAAATATTCCAGCAGAAGACCCTCCAAAAAGATTGGTGTCCTTTTATGGCTTTCCTTAAAACAACCCACCAAGGGCTCCCCCCAAAAAAAAACACCACCCCTAAATGATTGAAGTGGGACTTTGCAACCATTGAAAGCATTTACCTTGGACGACCCTCAACAAAACACATTGAAAGAACCCAGCACCCTGCAACAACTGCTTTTCCCCATGTCCAAAATCCCAAGTACGGCAACAGTTGGTATTTTGAGCAGGTAGACTCTCCCAATTCCCACTTTTGGGCCCAAAGAATCAACGAGCAGCCTCCATGTGCGAGATATGTCCCGTGGCAAAAATAAAGATATTTACAAACAGTACTGATAGATTCCCTTTCCATTCCAACAGGGGAAAACTAAACGTAGTCTTCAGCAAATGGCAGGCAGTCGTGGTTGGTGTTCTCGTTTTGCAGACAGGCCCAACCCCGCTGTCAGGTTCCCTCGGCAGCTGAGAGGGAGCCTACTTCAAGTTTCATTCTTGGGCGCAATGTGTCAAACCAGGTTGTCCATACTACTAAACACACTAAACTTACTAAACTACCTCCTTCTTAGTGAGGGGATCACCACCAACACAGCTTTCAATGGGTAAATACAGAAGCGGAGAAGGAAGCAAAGGCATCGCTTCCCGGTCCGGCCTCGTAGACCCCGAAGACCTTGCGGCCCCACTCGGTGTTCGTGGAGATGTAGGCCGGGAACGAGTCGTAGGTCACCTGACCCGACGGCTTCGGGTCGAACCGGACCTTTGAAAGGGTTTTTCTTTGGCTCCAAATGGGCGTGGTGGTCAAAAATAGGAAAATAGGTACCCACACCTGTAATCCAAACAAAAAATAAAACCGGACCCGTTGGCTTTGAGTCGAGCCGAACCTGGGCCGAACCTTTGAAAAGCTTTTCTTTGCCTCACAATGGGTGTGGTGGTCAAAATCGGCATACCCAAATTGAACCCTGGCAAGTGGAAACAAGGATTACACTGAGCGGTTCCCTGGTGCTTCAAATTTTGACCCATACCCAAAATGAACCCTTTGAGGTCCCAAGATGCTTAGGCTGAGTCACCTCGCAGAAAAAGAACGCCCAACAAATTCCTTCGCTGCTGTTTTGAGGTCCCAAGATTCTTCTAGCCCAAGAAGAGGGGCCGGGAATTGTTGGCCCCAACCACCTGATAAAATAGCAACTTGTCGAGAAAACCAGGTCCAAGCAACTGCCTACCATGAGCTCGTTCCCCGCCCCCCAAATCGGGGGAATCGCTCGTTAGGCTGGCGCCTGACTCAAGGCGTGTCTTTTCGGGCTTCATGAACAGGTACCCCATCTAACTACCCGCTGTTACGCAGTTGGTATATTTTGATGGCTTTATGGTAAATAAATTCCTTTCAAGTCAGGGACTCACATCATTTGACAACATACCCTAGTGGAGTACGGGTTATCTCTATTTCCATTGAAAACCCGGTGCAACCATTCGGGTTCTCCTTTGGGTTCCGTGTTCTCCCAACATTCGCCACCCAAAATGGATTTCGGTGGTCCTTTGGCTTCCCTTTGACACCACCCTGAGGGTCAAACCACCATTAAAACAATGGGGGTTCATATAACCACCACTATTGCCCTCAGGATTGTCATCATCTAACTTGGGTCAACCTTTGCTTTAATGGGGGTTGAACCCCAAAAAACCAAGCAAGGGCTCGTTCAACCGGTTGGCTTTCGGCTTTCGGCTGCGGCCAAGCGGCGCCCCAAAAGGAGATGATGGCAGTGGTGCGATGCGGGGCATAGGACGTGCCCACTTGCATCACGCCTAACGAGGACGGAAACCCACTGAAAGGATGGCACACATGTCCCATTTGGGTATGGGTCAAAATTAAACCACCAGGGGACCACAGGTGTTAGTCATTGGTTCCATTTACCAGGGTGCCATTTTGGGTACCTACTGTTGACCATCTGGGCGTGTTGTTTCAGGGGACCCCCCGAAATATTTGCTTTAAAACACAAGCCACATCCGAAACTAACACACACACACACACCCACTCACGGATTTAGGTTTTGTCACTCTCCCCATAAGTGGAAGGCTGACATGCCACAAATAGCATATTTGGAGTGGGGGGCTACACCCATAAGTTTGGCCCATAAGTGGATGCTTTGAGGGCCCTTGAATTGGTCGCGATTCGGTTTCTTCATTGGAGGGCCCCTTATGGAGGGTTCTGCATTGGGTCAAAAGGGGTCATGACCCTTGGACCAAACAAAAGTAGTTTGACCCGGTACAGACGCCTTTTTCAGTCAACCCCCTTTTTGGCCACTAAACGGTTGTTATAAACCCTGTCCAAACCAGCAGAACCCCCCTATGTCTAACCAAACTAGCCTAAGGACACCTATCACTGCAGGAAGCTTACCTTGCTGGTTCTCAGCATGAGAAATGGAATAACTGGAATGACCCGAAGAAATAAACCATCCATTCCCTATGGCTTCCTTTCGCGAATCCCAAAACCGGTTCATTCGTGGAAAACCTGGACTCATCGTCATCCCCTCCCCGAAGGTCTCGCACCCGGACCATCGCTTGCGCGCCACGCGGCCTCCGGCGTGGACCTGGATGGACTTCACCAGCAGCTTCAGACCTGGCGCTCAAAAAAGAAAAGGGGGGGGGGGGTGAGAACCATATTCCATTTAGGGCCTCCAGTTTTGATCATGAGCAACTTGTCCCACTTCATAACCTTGTGGCTGAAATATTTTTTTTTGTTGGCCATGAGTACTTGACTTGTCCCACTTAGTGGCTGAAATATTATTTTTGCTAGCGGTAGACCCAACCAAAGGACCTTCTGATACAATTACCCCCCATTTCCGGTCGTTTTGCGGAAAGTTGCGGGCAAGCCAACGGATGAGACGCCTTTCTCGCCATCCCGAAACATCACCGTGTGTGTGGCTCGATTTTTCTTTGGAGTTGGTACCCCCTTTTTTGGGTTTGAAAGGAATAGCAACCGGAAAACCTAGGCCATTTTGCTGGGTGGCTCGTACTCCAGGCCTCTTTTGCACGAATTACGACAGCTATGGAGTATGGGAAACCTGTTACCCTAACGGTCATGACCCCTGCAATGCAGACCCTTGGGCCCTCCAATGGAGAACCCATAGCGACTGATTCCTCGAGGGCCCCACGAAAATTGGACCCCCGAATCGGGGCTGAATTTTTGGACCTGGGCCAAGGCCACACTCACCTGGGGTCACATTGAAATTGAGGGCCTATTTGGGTGTCCACGAATCTTGGGACAAATGTTGCTGAAATGCTGCTTTCTCTTTGTTTCTGATGTTCCAATACCAAAAACAAACTTCTCCCACCCGGTTGGTTTTCCTTAAGCAAGACACATGCGCCGCAGAATTACCTCGCCATCTGGCCAACCCACGCCTTGACCATGTACAACTATGTTAAACTTCCATTTGCCTAAGTCCGCTGGACAAACATAAACACCAGAAGAACAAAACAAACAAAAGATTGCCAGCAGTGACAAATTCCCGCAAACAGGGAAAAAAGTGTAAAGCATATACACTTAGGCAGTTGAAGTAGAAACGAGTAGAAAAGCAGATCCCAGAAACCGGTTTTGAGATGCCGGCACTTGTCTTAAACCTCCGGTCCCACCTTCCTCCTCCGCCATGGAAAGCTTTCCGTAGACCTTCAGGTCTCCGACCTGAAGCTTCGTTTGCGCAGACATCTGAAGCGCTTTCCGCCATGCCCAGATCCATGTACTGTGACCCATGTGGAAGCAGGCATTGGAGTGTTTGGGAGAAGCACAGGTTAAAGGGTGACACATTTGGAGCTCATTTGGAAGGTAAAGGCAATTTGATTTTTTGGGATGGGAGAAGCACGGGTTCTTAAAGGGCTCTCTCTATACTTTCAAACATCTCCCCGCCCAAAGGCAAGGATTGAGCATTCGAGGACTGATGTTGAACCTGACAAGAAGAGCTCGAGCCTGACGTCAAAGCGAAATCGAGCAAATAAGCTAGGCGGAATCCAATGCTTTACCACTTGAGACCGAAAAATCGGGAGCTGCCGACAATTTCTTTTTTCACATGCACGAGCGACCCACCCTCCTACTGCTTCTTCCCAAGTCCAAAAACCCAGGTGCTGTCCAAGAAGTAGGCGTTTGGGGGTGTGTACTTGCTGTAACTCCCAATAAATTGGGTAGTAGAAGCCAAACATGGACGCCCTGCTCATATGGCTGGCCCCCGCTTATAAATTATCAGGAAAGCATCACACTCGCTTCTCCAAATACCAACTTTGTCAAGGTATGATGTCAACCTCTGACTAAATAAGGATATATTTGTGATGGGAAACTGTGTGTTGAAGCCATCCTAAATAAAACTTGGTATCTGGAGTTGTGTGCCATGGTCAAGCCCATTGGGGTTTGTTTGGGCCGGTAAGAAATGAGCCTGACCCAGCACCCCCCCCCCCAAATCTCTGCTTGTTGGACATTTTGGACATAGCTAAACCATTAGACGTACTTGGGTGTTCAAACTACTGAGTAAGTAGGTGTTAACCACATGGTTGTACATGGCTATATAAGGGGGACTAACCCCAGCTAGCCCACTTCTGTCCACGGTTCTCACCTACTTACTAAGTGGTTTGAACATAGGTGTTGGATAATATAGTGTCCCACTTCTCGTTCAACCAAGCCGGCGCTACCGGCGAAAATGTTCGCTAAAACGACACTGGAGATAGACCCCAGATTCATCAAACTGTGTGGATGCCTTTTCCCGAAACGGGACATTTTGAGCTCGATGGGGAGTTGATGAACCCTGGCGCATAACCCCATTTCAGCAAGCCGCAACCTTTCGAGGGCACTCCTCGGGAGATGTTCAAGGGAACAAGCGTGAAAACGGAAGCCAAGGCACCGGAGACTTAAAGCCAAGGTGCCATACCTATGGCAGTGAAGTTGTTATACACAATGTGGTAGTACGGTGGAATGACCTGGGCGACCGGTGACGATAACGACCATGGCAAGGACTACAGAATCCACAAGAAGAAAAATCAACCACAACCAAGAATAAGTAAGCAAGAAGAGCATACACGGCAAAGAAAGGGCAAGCAATGAAGTCGAAGAACCAATCTTAATCAAGTGAGCACGCGAGCAGCCAAGCAGCCAAGAAACCAAGCAAGGGCAAGCAAGCAACAAGGAAAAATACACGCAGAACAAAACCAACCAACACACTGAACCAAGCAACACAATCAGTCATACACACAAGCAAGCAAACCAAACCCAACGAAACAAAACCAAACAAACCCAAAACAAACAACATCAAACAACAAACAACACACATCAAATAATCAAACACTCGAACAATCAAACAAACAATCAATCACCCAAACAATCAATCAAACAATCAAACAAACAATCGAGCAAACAATCGAGCAATCGAACAATCAAACAAACAATCAAACAAACAAACAATCAAATCAATCAATCAATCAATCAATCAATCAATCAATCAATCAATCAATCAATCAATCAATCAATCAAATCAATCAAGCAAGCAAGCAAGCAAGCAAGCAATCAATCAGTAAATCAAACAGTCAGTCAGTCAGTCAGTCAATCAATCAATCAATCAAACAATCCATCAACCGATCAACCGATCAACCGATCAATCGATCAATCAATCAGTCAATCCATCAATCAATCAAATCAATCAATCAAACAAAAAAACAAATATATCAATAAATCAATCAATTAATCAATCAATCAATCAATCGATCGATCAATCAATCAATCAATCAATCAATCAATCAATCAATCAATCAATCAACCAACCAATCAATCAATCAATCAATCAATCAATCAATCAAACGATCAATCGATCAATCAATCAATCAATCAAACAATAAATCAATCAATCAATCAAATCAAACAATCAATGAAATCCATCAATCAAACAATTCAAAAATTAAGAAAAACACAACAAACAACCAAACACACAAACAAGCACACAAACACACAAACAAACAAACAAACAAACAAACAAACAAACAAACAAACAAACAAACAAACAAACAAACAAACAAACACCGAAGCAAACAACCACGAAACACACAAGCAGCAAAACAAACAAGCACCCAAACAAACAAGCGAGCCAGCGAGCCAGCAAGCAAGAGACCAAAAGAGCAAAAGAGCAGGAGAGCACGGGAACAGGAAAGCAAGAGAGCAAGCAAGCATGCACGCACGCAAGCAGGCGCGCGAGCAAGCAAGCAAGCAAACAAACAAGAAAACACGCAGGCGAGCAAGCAATCAAGAAAGTACGCAAGCCAACAGCACATTGCAGGAAGCAACTTGCACTCTTGCACAAGCACACTTGCACGAGAAGACTCCCACGACCACACTTGCGCGCAGTTTGCGCGAGGACACTTGCATAATTACACAGTACCCTTGACGAGCTTCAGATTGTGCGCTGAACCAAAGAACGCATTTGACATCATAAGTCGCGCTCTCTATGTTATATATTCTTTCGGGCCCCATTCTTCTAGTTGCACGCATATCGTTTTTTCTCTCCCCACTATCAAAAGGACCACCAAACCGTCTGTGGCGCGCCCCCCCCCCCCAAATAAAAAAGACAGACCCACCCCAGCGCAACTCCGCACAAACGCAGCATCCTGCTGTGCGCGCGGCCACCAGCTGATCCATGCCGATGGGCAGCTGCCGCCCTGAAGGCTGAGAGCGCCGGGAGGGGTTCCCCCGTGGTCCACTCTACTTGGTTGACGTTGAAAACCGTTGGAAGGGGAGCATTTTTTGTTTTTAGCAGTTAAATGGGGGGTTTTCCACTAAACCACAATGAGCAACAATGTAAAATGTTTCCCAGCAACAACCAGGTCTAAGGGGCCCCCTGTTGACCCAACGGGGTTCTTACCCACTGCAGACCCCTCCAGAAGGGGCCCCAAAACATGGGGACCCGGAAGAGATCGACCAATTCCTCAGATACTAGCTTAGGGTGGCGTAAGGGGACGACCCCAAATGCCCCAGCTATATTATGTTCTTTAGGGTCGCAGCCTATTGAGTTGGTTGAACTTTCAAGTAAGCTGAAGCAAGCTGCCTTTAGGTTTTACATCATGGCTTTACCTGGTCGCCTCTCCAATGAAAGGATCCGGGTTCCGGAAAGCAAACATCGAAAAGCCACCTGCTGTACAAGGATTTGGATCATTTAACTCAGCTAATTCAGAGATGCTTAACTGGACTAGGCACCCTAATCACCACTTGGCGTCTAAAGAACTGAAGAACCCCAGTGCCCAGTGTCCCAAGTCCCAAACTGCCATAAGAGGCCGGAAAGATTCGGACCCATGCTCCTTGGCTCTCACGAATTGCGTACATCCTTGGTTCGAACCTCTAACTTGGTTGGGGGACTAACTCAGTTTTCCCCCACTGAAGTCCATGGTTCTAACCTGCCAACTTGGTTGAACCCCCAAGAATGAACCATCCAACATTCGTCGCTAAGGCAAGGTCCTCCAGTAGAGAGGTTAGAATAAGGGTGCCCTTTTTTCGGTAGTCGATTTTAGTGGGGGAACCCTCCCAACCAAAAAAGAAACGGTAACAGGGGCACCTAGCTGGGGGACCTAGAAGACTCACGCGTCGGGTTTTCTTTCGGCCGCCTCTTGCCTCCTTTGGCATGGCTCCGCACGCCCGCCGCCCGCCTGGCCAGCTCTCCGGCAGTGTCCAGTTGCCCGGCGGGCCCATGACCACTCGAGCCTCGCGAAGAAAGAAGCAAAACAAACAAACACGGGAGGGAGAACTCGGTTGCTTTCTGCTCCCCTGCTAAAAGTTTAACTTTTAGTGGTTTAATGGAAAACACACTGGTTGGCAACAAGTTAAAGTCCTAACATCCAAGCAAAATGCAACAAAGAGAAGCCTGCCGCGCTCAAATCAGTTTGAACCGGGAGACTCACGGAGCTAAGGGGACTGTAATCTTTGTTTGTAAGGCTAGGAGACTCATGGAGTTAAGGGGGCAATCGCCTAAACCAGAAAAAACATAAGGCCTGGCTGCATTGTGTGAACAAGAAGTTCGCGAAACCCTCGTCCTGAGTCCCTGTTTCACATTTGAATGGCAGAACGTGTCCAACATAATGACATGAATCATGTTCCGTGTGCAGTACTTACCCCCGTAGTCTCTCAATACCCACTTTTTGTAGCTGGTATGATGTCAAATAATGTTGGCCTCTGACTAGACCAGGAGGGGCTTATCATGGAAACCTAGTTCTTCAAACTATACCCGGAAGCAAATAGATGTTTGGAGTACAGGGAGTATGATTGCCACCCTTTTTGGGCTGCCGAAAATACCCAATTTGGGCCTTGCCGGGTGCACGTCGGCGCGTTGTGGCGCATGCGCCTCCTCCACAAAGGCACAGCCCCCCTCTCCGCAGCCGGTGTTCACCTGAGACGGATCACCGATTCACAGCTTCGGCACCCCCAAATTCTAACCCTGGATCTTACATCTCCGTTTCACCTTCCACTGTGTTTGTCTGTTCTCCGTGTTTTTTCTAGGAGGATCGCAAAAACACTGAGTTTCAGGAGTGCTCAAGCAGCCAATTCAACAAACAAAATTCAGCCGTGAAAAGCATTCAACACTAGGAGTGGTGAAATCGGGCGCGGCTGGTAACTGGTAACTAACATTAGGCTCAAGAGCAAGGGCCTCGGCACAGGCTGTAGTTTGGGTTAAGATGCTTGAACTAGACTGGTCTCAGCAGCTTCCATTGCGAGCGTTGAGAAACGTCTATTTGACGGATCACATATTTTGCATACGGCGTCTCTATCTCTGACAAAGTGTCAGCATCCGCAGCGCCTTTCATGAAGCCAATGTACGCACCCTTGAATCAATTCTTCAAGCCTGCAGTCTCCTAAAAGCTTGTCACTTTCTTGACAGCAGCGCAAGGCTCACCAAATAGTGTGACTTACATCCTGCAACGGTCTCTGTGTTTTTGTGATTTGCGGTAGTTTGCGGTCTTTTGTGGGAGTTTGCAGGCGCTGAGTTTTGGCAGTGCATGTTCGGCTTTGAAGTCTGAGTGGGTCTGAATGGGTCTGAGTGGGTCTGAGTGGGTCTGAATGGGTCTGAATGGGAGTGAAAGGGGTAGAGTTGGCACAGCTCGAAGTATGTTTTGGGGATGGGTCAAGCAAACATTTAAAGATGAGTATGAACAAAGGCCAAACGACATGGTTCGAACCGGTCAGGGGTGTGACCTATCCAAAAAATCACGGGTCTTTTTTGAAAGAACAACCACAGACTCACACTCCCCGCCCTTTGCCTTCTTGGGAGATAGTTCGAACCGGGCATCGCGAGTCTCCGGGGATTTCGCCCCGGGCGGGCGGGTTTTGGGTGGAAAAACAAACATCGCGAAACCAATTCACCGCGGCGGCCCTCTTCGGATCTGCGGACGGGGCGCCAAGTCCGCTACCAAAGGATTCTGAAAGTCGCCCTGGTCGCTGTTGGCCATCCTGAAGGCCGAAAATGGCATGGCATCGACCGGCTTTTCCATGTGGCTGGGAAAGGCATTCACTGGCATGGAAACCGCCTGCTTGTGATCCTTTAGCGATCCGTTGTATTGTTTGACTAGAAAACCGATTCCTGCTAATTTGCGGTCCGTCACCAAACACCAGGCCAACTTCTATGTTTGGCCCATGCGTCCTACCGGGTTGCTGAAAAGGGGTTCCTGTCACCATTGTCGTTTGTGAATCTGGTCAAAATATTCTGGAATTCCTTGCATCCTAGTGTCAACCTGTTGAGATCAGTGTTCCAGGAACTATTGCAACAAGTGGGGTGTATTACAACTTTGAAACGCTGCAGCACACCACTATCTAGCACCTCACCGACTTTTGGACAGCACTCTTGGGGCTTTGGACGAGGTTGCAAAGCAGTCGTTGGAGGAATGCTGAATTGAGTGTTGAAGCATGATTTGCCAACCTCCTTTGGGCGTCCTGGTTCCTCATGAACCCTCATTCAATGGACAGGTGAGGCACTGTTGAAACGGCCAACGTGCAACCACCAGAGAATTTCCCTTAAGTACCTGTCAAATGAAGCTTCCAAACAACAAATCAATCTGGAGAGGGTTACTACCCAGACCTCCATTGGCCACGGGCAAGCAAGGCCACCTTTGGGCAGTTGTTGAACGGAAACCCCTCAAACAACCAAAGCCAGGACGAACTCGGACAAACCCCATGTCGACGTTAGACAGGTTGTCCCTGTGCCGACCAAGCCTGGGTAAGCTCATATGGAATTCAGAAATTCCCAAACCCATCATAAGAGAAGCAGCCTTCGGCGGGAGTGGACTTCCATTGTGTTGGTCGCGTTTGTGAGGTCGCGAGTTTGCTTGCTTTACTATGTAATATCACGATATACCCATGATATGGGTATGGTACGTCTTATTTTGATTCGGAAAGCCCTCTAAAGAATCCTTTCACTCAATCTGCCATGGATCCCCAAAGGACCTACGTACATCGTGGGTTCTCGCCGTTCTCGCTCGTTTTACCTCCGGATCGGTGAGGTCGTTCAACCTTGCCCAACATATGTCTGGCCCCCCGCCAACACTTGGGGCTTGAACATGGCTTGAACAGCAGAAGTTGGAGGGTGCTGGTATGCGTTGACTTGGTATGCGGTTAAGGTTTCGTGGGTGCTGGATGGAACACTGCTTTTCTTTAGTTCTCACCCCTCTCTGAAGCTCACTTCTTGAGTAATGTTAACACTTGATTAATCAACTGGTGCTGAATAATGTCAAGTTTTTTTCCTTATTCTGGTTCGCACCCATTGTTTAGGGGGACCAGAATAATTGAAAGTTTGTTTGCCCGGGGGGGAAATTCCAAAAAAATCCTCCCCCCCCCCCCAAACAATCACCCAAAATCCATGTTGACCCCATACCAAATGCAAACAAATTCACCACGGAACCCAACGCCAGCTGAAACTCTGAAATTTGAAAACCATCCCCAGCCCTGAAACTGCAAACTCTTTATTAAACCGTGCTAAAAAATTGCCAAAAAACAATCAGGACAAGGGTACCCCTCACAGACCCCACTGAACCACAATAATGTGATTGTTTTAGGGGACCACAATAGTGGCAAGCCCCCAGCCCCCCCTCCCAGAAAATAAACTATCACTTGCTTTGCTCAAAAGCATTCCCCTTTCAATTGGTGGCCCACTTGCTTAAAAGCATCCCCTTTCAATTGGTGGCCCACTTGCTTAAAAGCATCTCCTTTCAATTGGTGGCCCACTTGCTTAAAAGCATTCCCCTTTCAATTGGTTGCTCAACCACAGAACCCAAAACCAAACCCCCAGTGGTAAGTCTGCTCAGGAAGAAGTGGTTGCAATACTAAAGTAGAATTGCAAAAAGGAAGTGGCTGCAATACTAAAGTAGAATTGCAAAAAAGAAGTGGCTGCAATACTAAAGGAAGTGGCTGCAATACTAAAGTAGAATTGCAAAAAGGAAGTGGCTGCAATACTAAAGTAGAATTGCAAAAAGGAAGTGGCTGCAATACTAAAGTAGAATTGCCAAAAGGAAGTGGCTGCAATACTAAAGTAGAATTGCAAAAAGGAAGTGGCTGCAATACTAAAGTAGAATTGCAAAAAGGAAGTGGCTGCAAAACTAAAGTAGAATTGGGCCCCAAAATTCTCCATTGTTTGGACGTCCCAAAAGTGCACCCCCATTGTTTTGGCGCCTCCATTGTTCAGGGGGGAGGGGGGGGGGCCGTTTATTAATCAAGTGCTAACATTAGACGGCCTAAGAAAAGTCTGGACTGTTTGTCTTGCCACCCAAATGGTCAAACCAAACAGGAACTCATGGAGAGAGCCTTCGATGTCAGAAGCTGGTCGCACGGCCAAGCCGCATCACCGCCACGGTGCCGTTGGCAAAAAGCGTGGAGTTCACCTCGAGTCGCGATGGATCAGACCCGGGTCGCCACCCCATGCAGAGCGCCAGGACCCAAGGGGCAGAGCCCGAAAATCGCGACCCATGCGGCCCGGGGGGCTCAAGAACCAGTCAATTGAAGGGCCTCAAATTAATTTAGGCCTAGGGGGAAAAGCACCAATCATTGGAGCCGGACCTGTTGGACCCTCGACATTTCGGGCCGTTTTGACCGCGTTTGGAGGAGGAATGCGGGTTCTCCCATAGCACCCGGAGGTCAAAGGGGTGACCCATGAGCTGATCCGATCCCACGATCCGAGCCCCAGGGCCATCTCCGTGAAGTTGGTCCAGCCCACCACGGGGCCATCCGGCAGGCAGGGGCCATAAGGCAACCCCCCGGCCCTGGCCAAGCGCATGGAAGGCCCCTCAAGGCTCCAAAAAGATGGGGGAAAGGATGAGGTCCTGGAAGTGTGGCATCCCCATGCCTATGCTTCATCACTTCAAAGGGTGGTCCATACGGAAATTGGCCCTGTGGAGGTGTTCAAGGTTCAAGGTTGGATTCACTGCTTTGCTCAGTCAAAAGAGCTAGCCAGGTTGACCACAAGCCCGAAATTCCAGAGATCCTTGGCCAATTTCACGACCAAGTCGGCCAGAAAATGTGAGCCATGGGGGATCATGCCAGCACCCGTCAAGGATGGCTGAGACCGTCGCAGGGAGCCTGGCTAGCCTGGGCTTGCAGGGTGAACATAGATGGTACAATTTATCTTAAGGGAATGAGTAAACCTGGGATTTGAATATTGGGTTGCACATGCCTTTGAGCTCTTCTTGGCTTTTGCATTTCTATGTGCCAATCAGCCACTTTTGATGGCTCAATAAAACGGGAACCCTGCCACCAAAGCGCGCACATGGGCTTTGGGCTAACCAGGACCCCCAACTCCGGATTGTGTTTTCTGGTGCTTTTTTGGGGGGCAAAATCCATCCTCTGTGTTTCTTTCGCAGCATTTGGAGAAAAGTAGTAACACTTAAAAATCAGCTGCGATGTCAAACAACTAGTAGGAATGAGGGAACACCAGGCTCCGGCAAGCAAAACACGCTTGTGCCAGCACGCACACCAGAACTCCCCGTTGCGAGCAACCAGCCAAACTTGCTCGCAGACATTTGCTTCTGGGCTCAAGAAGGCCGCGGGGAGAGGGACGTCGGGAATCTAAACCAACCTTTCTGGATGGAAGGACGCGTCGGACACGAGGAATCAAACATTGAACCTATTCATGTTAGTGAGTCAAGTTGTGGATTTGTTGCTTGCCAGGGCGAAATGACACCAAGCCTCAGCAAAGCACCATCGAGTTGCCGCAAAAAAATGAGACACGCACCTTGAAAGCGGGCAACCGTACGCGACTGTTTGGTTGGCCCCATGGTGCAGGGCATTGGGGCATCGATCGCAGATGGCATGGACCCCCCAGCCTCTCGCAGAACTCGAATTGGAAAGAGAGCGCTCCGCAGCCTTGGCAGGTCTCATCGTTTTCCTCTGGTGTGGGGCGCAAGGCAACCGGTAACCCCTTTGCTGGTCATCTTGAAGGGAAGCCCAAGGGAAAAGTGGACAACCCGTTCTCTGAAATCATCAAAGGAAGGTCTCCGTTTGGCTTCCCTTCAAAGCCAACCAAAACCAGCAAATGAACAAACAAGTGGCTTTCCCTTTTGGTTTAACTGAAGGGGGCTTCACACCTACCCAACCCTTTTGGGTAGGGGTTTCCCCCCTGCACCCACCACAAATGGCCAGAATACGCACCCGGCACGCACCCAACAAGAAGAAGACAGACCTCACCTCCTTTGGGTGCTGCGAAAACGTCGCAGTCCCCATCCGCCCGACTCCATCGAAATCGATCGCTCCTGGGGCCCACACCAAAGCGGGGCTCGGGGAAGACGCTCAAGGTGCCTGCAGTTCGCGAATGTAGCCTGTGCCCTGGGCTCCAGTTGCCACCCTCAGAAACATACCATTCAAACCATGGAATCGTGTGTGTGTGTGTGTGGGTGGGCGGGCGGGCGGGTGGGTGGGCGGGTGGGTGTGTGTGTTTGTTTTGTCACCGCCATGGTTTACCTAGCAAGTTTCAAAATTGCGACACTTGGTTGCCACTCTGAATGGCGTGAACCCCAGGGTCTGCACTGGTTGAATTGAATTTACGCATATAGCTACTTTGTTAACAAAAAACAAACTTTAGACACAACAAGAAGCATACCATCGTATCATAAAAACCAGCCACAGAACAGTTGTTTCGGGCCATTGCCAAAGCACCCAGACCCAGCCAAACAATACGGTGTTCTCCTGTAGAGTTTGTTCGGAGAGGCGCGTGACTGGTGACGAACAAGGAACCAACTTGAAGGACGTCGCCTTGGCGAGCCGAAGATTCGTATCGGCTCCCGGACAACTTAGGGCTGATACCCGCTATGGGCACTGCATAAAAGGACATGTTGGAAGGCTGCAATTTGTGCAGCTCCAAAATCTGAAAGACATAAAATGTTCGAAGGACCTGAGGTGTTCGCTTGTTCTGCCGCGAACGAAACCGGGTTATTGGTTCGAGTTTCCGATTAGGTTGGCATCAACCCATCGAACATTTCTATCCCAAGCCCATGGATTATCTGCAAAAGCCCCGAATCGATCTCACAAACCAAGCCGTTCGGGTTGTAAAAGGGTGGAGCCCCTTCCCTTTGCCAAAAACGAAGCGCTCGACTTCCGGATGGAAACGCTCGTGCCCGGGCCCAACCTTTTCCAAGGTACGTAGCGGCGCGGCCAACGGGACAGTCGTGGAGGTGGAGGTGGTGGTTGTGGTCATGGTGATGGTCGTCTCTGTGGAGGTACTCGTGCGACTGCCTGTAAAGAGGCCCTCTGAAAGGAATGACTTCCAAGCCCTGTGCAGGGCGCTATGCCTGTTTCACAGATGCACATTGCTCCAAATACTTGTTTCAGGATCGTGCTCCAAACCACGTGCCAAAGGCCCCTCAAAAGCCGCCTAAGTAGGAGGTGGTGGTCGTTGTGGAACTCCGCGATGTGGTGGTCTGAGAGGTGCTGGAGGTCGTGATGGTACTGCTCACCGTGGAGGATGAGGATGTGGTGGTCATCGTCGTGGCTCGGATCGCAAGGAGGGTCAATACTTTTTAGGGGAACTCCTTTTTGAGAAAATAGATGGCCCTGGTAGTTGATTGAACCACCAGGTAAACCAGGGCCCTCTATTTTTCAACCAAATCAACCAAAAGGACACCTATGGGGGAACCCTTTTGGTTGGAAACACGGGGAACCAATTTCAATAACAACTCATGGGCGTGTCCCTTGTCCGCTTTTTAGGGAAGCCCCTTTTCCGTCACCTTCCAAGATGATCCACGGGTTGTACCTGAAGTGCCCTTCCATGTTGCAGCCCTTGGAACGTCCTGAGGTACTTTGCCGGGGAAAGCTTCCCTGATTTTAATGGGGAACCCTTCGGTGGACATCAGGGGATTCATGTCCACCACTTTGACCCAATGCACAACTTCGGGGCCCTGTGCCGAACCCCGACCCCTCCCTCAAAAACAGTCCCACTTTCCAGGAGATAATCGGACCCTTAGGGCCACATCCGAATCGATGCGCAAATCCACATGAACTGCCCTCAGTGACTCGAGGCAGCTGTTCAACATCTCTCTTTGACGCACAGCGACCTCGTTTTCATGTCCAAAACCCAGAGCCTTGTTTCGTGGGAAGTTCCCCTAGATGTTTACATCCCAGAGCCACGTTGGATGTTGTCTTTTAAAGTAGTAGGTTCCTGCCCAACCAGAACTACTTGTCGATTTGAAGCGGATTGCTTGGCTTTACAGCCCAGTGTCCCACAACCATGCGTGGGAACTTGTGGCAAATGTGGAGATCGAATAGAACCAAAGCATTCAAAAGCTCAAAGCCTACCACCTACTAAAACAACAACAACAACAACTTGTTCCATGGTAAATAGATCCTCTATGCAGGGGCTGACATCATTTGACAGCATACGGTGGTGTACTCTCAGGGTCCGATCGGGGTCGCAAAAGCAGAAATCCAAAACCATGCTGCACCCCTTCTAATGGGGTCTCATTTGAGATCCGATCGGACCCACAACCCAAACGGTTCGAAGAGTTCAGTTGGAAGCCCGGGGTGCTTCAGTTGCAAACCGAGTCGAGGTGTTTGGATGCCGGAAAACCCCACCTCAAGAAGGAGTTCTCCCATTCCGGTTTCAGCGTTTGATCCCTGGCTTTCGTTCAAACTTGGCCTTGATCGAGGTCCCAAGATGCATATTTTCGGGCTTCTCCCAAGGCCCACTTCTGAATTTTGATGTAACGAGTTGAACGTGCCACTCAGCCAAGTTCGATAGTGGGATCTTCCTGCAAGCCTTCGAAATTCGGCTGATGGACAATTCTTGGAACCCCACTTTTCAGGGTAAGAGGTAGCAAAGACTTGAAGGCAGCAAAGCAAGACTCGAATCTGGCATTTCTTTTCAAACTGCATAGCAAACTCCCAAGTCTGGATCAACTCTGTCGGAACGTGCCCCTGATACCCCTGGCATCCTTGCGTATGGCTTTATGTATCTTTGACGTACCCACTTTGTCTTGTTGTGGTTGCTTTTGCAGCGGCTTCATTGTCGCCGCCCATTGTGTCCCCCAACAAGAGTTGATTTTCCAGCACCCTCCAATGACAGCTGCTTCATGTCCAAAACTTAAACTAACCAAACAGCAAGGTTGTTCAATTTCATTCCCTTGACAACAGTTCATGAGAGCCCCCAGCCCGCGGACGCATCAGGCCAAGGGTCTGCTGGTGTTTGTGGCCGTCGTGCTGGTGGAAGTCGTCACTGTGCTGGTGGTGGTGGTGATGTTGGTTTCGTTCTCGGCCGATTTCGTGGGGTTGATGGACTTGGGTGGATCTCCCTTTTTGGTTGCCAAACCTCAGGTGAGGAGACAAGGACCTTTGGGGTGCAAACGGCCCACCCGGGTACCGGAGGTCGCCTCGATTCATTTAATGACTGTTGATTTCATTTGGAGGTAGCCAAAGCCTCCGATCCGACAATCCGACATTTCCCATTTCGACCTCACCCTGAATGAAACTCACTGGCCCAACTGGCCCAGAAGGTGACCACTAAAAGGGAAGAAAAAAAGAACCCTGACCGAGGGAACCAGCCTTTACCCAAACGGAAACCGGGTGTGCTATGGCTATAGTCGGCTGGATCTCTGGTTGCATTTTCAGCAAAAAGCGGGCTTCAGCTCCCCTATTGGCTCTGGGCCAAACATGCGACCGGATCGATTCGCCGCGGATCTGATTCGTTGGTGTCGTTGGTGTCATTGTCGTCCATCAACTCGAAAGTTGTGGTGGACGACGTGGTGCCTCGTCGACCATGCTTTCTCCAACGAAATCAAATGACTAGGGATCCATGGTACATATCAACATTGGATCCATTCTGGAGGCCAAATGTTGGTGTTATATATATATATATATTTATAATATAGCAATGTAGTGTTTGACATCCTTTGGCACTTTGAAGGTAGCCAGCGGTCACAACACATGCCCGGACTCACCCTTGTGGGGCCCTATGCCGACTCCCGGCGCAAGGAGCCCCCACGAAACGGGCCCATTTTAGAGACACACACACCTTGGCGACATCCGAGAACAAAAAAGAAAGAAACGCTTCATCTCTCAGGAATCCAAACAAAAAAGGTGGTGGGGGGGGGGTTCTTGCTATGGGTTCCTGCTTAATGCGGACAGGGTGAAACTAGCTGGTATCAAAATCAGGTCCAGGACCCAAAACGGCTCGGCAAGAGCTCGCGGGTGCGTTTCGCCCAACGCAAAACTCGTCAAGCCTGGAAGTCCCAATGCCCCAGCCCAAGCATCAGCAAGAACCCTCTCCAATGGAAGGTTTTGGTTGCCTCAAACTAGGGCGCTCAGGGCAGCGCTGGTCAGGTTTGCTAGGATCAACCCGGAACTTGAAAAGAGCTCGAGAGCTGCTTTCCGCGGAAAGCCGGGCTCAACATAAGAAGTCAAAACGGGTCCCGGCCCCATCCGGGATGGCGGGCCAAAATCAAGCCCTCCAGTTGTTTCCGCATAATAGATTCCCTGAAAAGCCAACAGGCAACAGGGGAAAAAGCATGTATGAGCAAATGGAAGAAAACCAACAATGGATGGGGTCTCTGCCTTTTGGCACACAGCGCGCCCAACAAACACAGCCAGCAAAGCCAACTTAATGAGAAACAGGCCCCAAAAAGGCTCGCTTGTCTCAAAAAAGGGCCTGGCAAACGAGGTTGGCTGGTTCCTTTTACAAATCTAGGGATACCTTCCTCATTCTTTCCAGGGATCCTTCTTTATACAAACTTCCGGAAACCCAGGGAAAACGGCTGGTGCTTGAAGAGACCGATGGTTGAAAAGAATGGGGTCGATCAACCCCGAACCCTCGACCGAAAAAAAGGAAGGAACAAAAACACAACTTTACTTGCTACTGAGAAATCCAGGAGCTCACCTCGGCTTTTTTGTGGTGCTTTGGAAAGGCGCTGTTTTGGGAAATGTGGTCCCGCGCGGCTTGAAGCAAGACTGAAAAAGTCATGCAAACAAACAAACAAACAAACAAACAAACAATCAAACAATCAACCAATCAATCAATCAATCAAACAAACAAACAAGCAAACAAACAAGCAAACAAGCAAACACACACACACACGCAAAGAAAACAACACAAGACAACAACACCGATGAATACTCAGCAACCAAGCGAGCGACTCTGCGTGGTAGTGCTGGTGATGCTCGAGGTGGATGTGAAGGTTGTGGATGAGGTCAGTGTCACAGTGGACGTCAAGGTCCGGGTTGTTGTGAAAAGTATTTCCGGCGCCCAAAGCGCATAGCCACCTGAGTCACAATCAAAACCTGGCAATTACGCAGGGAGTCCATCCAAAACTCATTGCCCACCGCCTGGGAATAGATTCACCTTGTGGAACCTTGATAACGAATATACCAAATGGGGAACAACTTAAGGTAAAAAAGTCGGCTTTGGACAAGTTAACTACCATATGTATAAAGAACTCAAAGGGCGGCGACACCTCAATGATGGAGCAAGGCCCACTTGTAAGGAGCAAGGCCCACTTGTAAACGGCATGCCACCCCCTGCCATACATTTGGGGGGTTGGGATGGAACATAACAGGGTTGTGGGGATTTTGCACTGTGATACAACTGGGAAATTTGCCTTCCCGATATTTCTTGCTTCACTTGAAGGGGGATCTTTGATATCACAGAAGTGCACACAAACCCACAATTCCGAGCATATTCTCAAATGCTCCCAAGTAGGTCTGACAAAAGCGGCGCGAAGTTTTCCTGAAAGAGGGAGCCTCCGTGTGGCTGAGGGTGCGCGTGGGATTTACCTCATCAGAACATGGAAGCTTCCGGGACCCCTTAAGAGGAAACTCCCTGCCCTTTCGAGCTTCGGGCGTCCATGTTCGCCTAAGGGTACCTCACTGCTTCACTGTGCCCTCTTTTCAGGTGGACGTTTCGGGGCCTTGTCAAGAGGATAGTCTGCCTTGCCTCCCTCTCACACGATTTTAGTGAGAGGTAGCACCAGCAAAGAGATTCGGACGCGGAATCTGTGTTGGGCAACGTGCATGTATTGATGAACATGTCTCAAAATGAGGCGACCCCAAAATGGTGTCCCCATTTGATTTCCGCCGTTTTGCTGCAAGTCCCCTCCAAAGTAAACACCATCCCTGGAAACCATAAAAGGACGGTGGATCTCTTTTGGATCGCAAAGGGATAACAGGGCCTCAAGCAAATGGAAGTAAAAGGGCAAACTGACGAAACTGAACATTTTGCTGCACAGGAGCCTCGGTCAAGCCAGTCGTAATAGGGCTCGAAGCAGGAGCCACTGACACCAATCGCCTGCACATACATGCGTGTCCTTGTTTTTTGCGGGAACCCCCCTGTTGGTTGGATTTAAAGGCAAACCGAAAGGAACATCACCGTTCTAGGGGTTCCCCGATTTTGAGACAAACCCATATAACATGTCTTCACAAATTACGAAACTAGGCAAACCTGGTCTTAACCAGGATCCCTCAGTAGAGTAAAAGGCGTTGAGGGGTGAGCTTGCTTTACCCCAAGGTGAGCTCACCATGATTCCTGCAAATAGTGGACTGTTGCAGCTGACCCTATACAGCCATGCTGATTCATGTTGAATGGAGTTCAAGTGGACCCTACCCATTTACAGGCGTAACTTGTTGATTCTCACTACAATTGGCGTCTCTTCTTTTGGAGGGAACCCCCCTTTTGCCTGGGTTCAAAGGGACACCTAGACCGACATCGCCGTTTCAGGGGTTCCAAACCTTGTGTTGTTCTGCCCAAGTTTAACTCACTTCCTGAGTGGGTGGGCCAACACAAAAACTTGTTATTTACCACCAAAATGGGCTTTGCGATAAGTGACTAAAGTCCATGAACTCAGGAAGTGGGAATCAGAAGCTTCTCGTGGTTTCATAGGGTCGGGGGGTTGCATTGGAGGGTCATGACCCTTAGGGTCCCTACTTCTGAAAGTGGAACTCTTCTGCCCCAACGCTCCGAAATGACGAAAAAAACCGTCTCCCGGTCTCCTCGAACTGCCTCACTGGCGTCTGACGATACCTCTGTGCGCTAAGCGACGAGTTTGAGCCTCTGGACGTCCAAAAGCTCAGACGAGTTAGGACCCCTTACTCCAAATACTGGCATGTGTTCAGGGTATACTGGTCTAGAAAACGGATTTTGCCTGTTCTTCCCCCTGTTGGATTTATTTTGTAGTCATCTTTGCACTCCTTGCATATCCTGCCGGGGGTGGACACCAAGAGGCTTAGGAATCCAACATCTGGCCATGTTTTGGACCCGTTGTTTAACTGTCGCTTGCGAAAGCGCCGGTGGCCAATCCATGTAAAGAAGCAAGCTTTACAAATGTGTAATCGCCAAATGCCATGTTTGGAAGGTGATGTTGACCACCTGATCACAGGAGGGCATGTAATATATATATATATATATACATATGTCTATATATGCAAATTCGGTCAAAGGCGTGTATTTGGCGTAGGGGGTGGTTGCAGGCGAATGTTTGGCTTGCTCAACTTAACGTGAAAACCCCTCATGGCAGTGTTAGGAGGTGTTTCCCCGCAAAACATCCACTCAAAGCCTGAGGAAAACCATCCGCCTCAAAACAAATCGAACCGAGGGCACAAGTCTGCGGCGTTGGTTGCTTTGGACGCGGGAAGCCAACCCGCCAGTGCAACGAGCATGTCCACTCCGATGCAAACACTATAAGGGTCGTTTTAATAGAAAACTTAGAAGGGCCCAGAATTAAAAACAAAGAGGGGGGATCCCCAAAAAAACAGTCGGGACTCTTAGGATGGTATATTTGTATAACTAGTTTTTTGCACGGTAAATACCGGATCATTGGCGGACATCTTTTCCCATCAAGCTTTTAAAAGTTGAGGGCATGAGGGTTTCAACCCCCTGAGTTTCTGGGGACTTCTGCCCGGGGGAGAACCATGGTGGCAAAACAAGCTGTTGCCCTTAACGTCCCCGGTTCGTCGATGGATTTGCCGCTAAACATGGCATCAACCCGTAAACTTAGCCCCGTGCGTCCTTTTCTTAGTCCCCCTTCAATTGAATTGGTGGATTGATTGGTGGAGATTTGAAGTCCGGAATTTGGAGATACATGGGAAACCACCCCTTCCTCCAAACCATCCAAACCCCCAGGGAAGCTGAAATCAGGGTGGAGGGGCATAGGTGGCAAAACCAGCGCCTCTCGCGGGATTCAGTTCCCCCAGACAATGGTTGGGTTCATATCAACCATCTACCCAAAGAGTTGATCCAAATTGGATCCTCGCCATCCGTGCAATGGGAATCGGTTTTAACATAGGCTCTTGAAGGTTGAAACTTGTAGATCCAACCACTAAACAAAAACACCAAACGAAAACACCAAACGGTCCTTGAAAGCTTGAAGTTGGAAGTTGGTTTGGTCAGGGAACCCGAACCCATTGCTTTTAAGGGACCCAGAGAGAAACAGATCATTTAAAACTGGGAACCTCAAAAAACTACTAACCCCTCAGTTATAGAAACCCAGGCATGAACGGTTATTATTCTGGGGCCACTGAAAATAGATTAAACCATCCCCTATGCTTCCCTTTTTCGGGAATCGTTGCTTCATAATTACTGAGCACCAGCACGCCAAAGACGGGAAAACCTCACAAAGGCCCCGGATCACCTCCACACTCCAAACCACCAATTAGAGGGAAGCTGAGTTCAGGGTAGACTTCTCACTTGCTGAGTTCATGAACTTCATGAACTTTAAGCTTTTTGGGGTTGGACCAATTCAGTGGTAAATAAACAACCGAGTCGATCCGCGCGCTGTGCCGCCGAGGCCGCGTGAAGTGGAAGCCGACCCACTCGGATTTGGTCATCACCCCAGGCGCGCCGTAGCTCACGCGCAGGCGCTGCCAGTCCAAATGGCCTCAAAAACTCCACCCCGAGTCAAGTCGCCAAATTCAGCGAGGTGTTTTTACTGGAATCATCAGAGCTACCCTGTAAAGAATATGGATTGGTTGTGAGACCCTCCAAAATGGTACTGGTTTGGAGGGACCTTGAACTGGTTGGGGTTCTCCATGGGTCCGAATCGAAGGGAGTCTGGATCGTTAGGCTTGGGAACCGTTTGATGTTCCCATGACTTGACCCGTCAAACAAGACTGGATGTTCCGACTATGTTCCAGAGTCTACCCTAAAATGTAAATCATGCTTGGAGACCCCAGATAAGAGCAACAACAACAGCTCGGCGGTTTAGGGTTAACCATTTCTCCCAGTAGGTGCTGAAACATGAAGCAGACCAAAAGCACGGCGGGGTTCCCATAGTTCTACCAGACCAATCCAACTAGCTGCAGTTGTTAGGTTCACTTGGGAGTCTGACGTGTAGGATGGGCCCAAACTCCGCAAGAGACATGCTCGAGCTCGGGATTGTGCTTCCATGGACTCCCAAGCGCTACAAGATGGTCCGCAGATCGCTATCTGTGCTCAAAGTGACACTCAGATGTTGGACCTCCCTTTTGTTGAGCATCGATCTTATCTGAGCTGTGGAATAGATTTATTGGATGTTGCCGTCCCAACGGGGGCATATTTCCCGATGTAAGTAGGGAGGGAGGGAGCGAGGGAGGGGAGGGTACTTGCTTAAGAGGATCCCTGGCTCATTGCCTAAACCATTGTTTCCCTGCTGAGAACCAGCCAGTTGTGGCTGTTGGAAGGTGGGCTCCCCAAATACATTGGTCAACCCAAACGTGCATGAGGCAGGTTGGAGGGGCTCAAAAGGACACTGAGCAAGTGGCCTACGTATGCCCCGTTTGAACTGGACCCCGCAACATGTTGGCGTTGCCATTGTTCCGCTTTGAAACCGCCACAAAAAGGATGCCCTCAGAAAAGACAGTCCCATATTGACCCCTCTTTGAGGGGAGACCCGACTCTGGCAATCGGGGTTCAGAGCCTGATTGCCACCGCGGCGCTGTCGGCTTTCAGCCTCAGTTGGAGGCCCCAGACGATTTGTTGGTCAAAGAATCGTTTATGTTCTTTCATGGGCACCATTTTTAGGTTGAAGAGAAACCAAACGGAGAAACCATCATCTTGTTTGGGGGTTCCCTATTTTGACACCGCATCTAACTCACGCAAGTTGGAATCTGTTCTTTTTCGGTGCGGAGGTCTTCCCTTTAGACATCAAAACGTGATGCTTCGTCGGGTGAGGTGAGCTTTGCACGTGCCCTTTGCCCTCACGAGTTCGCGCTGGCGCCCTTGGGATCAACCGACCGAACATCAGCAGGAGGGACATGCAGGGTCGTGTCAGGAGTATTTGTTTGATATGACTCAAAGCCGAGGCGACCAAAAGTGGCTGGCTGTCCAAATATGTCCCTTGATCCATATTCGAGGTCAACCTGACCTAGGCTCACCACCCCCTCCGCACCCTCCTTTCTGGCCAAATACAACAAAATCTCAAGCCAGATTGGCGTACTGTTGGTTTCCCTTAATCCATCCCCAAAAAGTGTATCCTCCAAAAAGACTCCCCCCCCAAAAAAACAAACAAACAAAAACAACGACAACAAAAACCAAACAACTTGTTTGGCTTCCCTTTAAACCAACCCAAAAGACGGGCCCGGACAAAACAAAAAAGAGAAGAAACAAAAGCCACATCGCCGGGCCGCGTGTACCAGAAGGGCAGCATGCGCCACTCCACCGGCGTGGGCCCTGTCTCCGCCCAGCGCCGCAAAGGCCAAACGAAGTCCTCCCGCTGAACCGCGCCCACCACCTCGCATCGACTCGAGTGAAGAATTTGTCTTTCCTATGCGGACAATCTATGGAGGAAATCTATATATATATATATGGTCCCCCCCACACACCCCACCTTTCTACTGTTTGTACAAAAGGGATTTATTAGGGGTGGGGGGGGGAGCATAAAGAAAAGAAAACACAGATCCACACATTCACCCTCAAAATGGGTCAAATGTCAATATTCATGTTTCCACACATTCACCTACGTGGATTGTCTGGTCTAGGGTTCAACAGATTCCCATTCACAAAATGGCCAGGACCCAAATTGGATGATGCACGCTGTTTAGGTAAACAGTGAATATATGAACCCAACCATTGCTGTAAAAGGTGGTTACTAGATCCCAGGGTGATTGTATTGAGGCTCGATGCCCATTTGCGTGTGCTTCTTGAGCTTGGCACGCTTGGGACGTTTAATATCAAGCCACAGGAAAACCATTTCCCCCATTTGTCGCATCCCCATTTTGGGGCTTATAGTTAAATTCGTATGGGTGCGATCGATTGGTAGGGAATGATGGAACTGCACTATCCCTCGTGGTTTCCTTTGAGGGAATCCACCGGGTTTGCTCCCAAAACTTCTGTAGTGTCTAGAGAACCGCGCACCTCGTATGAGCACCCAAGAACCCCCTCCTCCAACCCCACATTCGCTGGGCTCCGGGACACTTACTTTTGGTCAATACCATTTTATATAGTGGCAAACAGAAAAAATAAACTACTCACAGTACGTTATTTTGGCTCTGCATATATTGAAAGGCCCCGTTTCCCATGCTAAATACATCACCTTCTCTAGTGCGGTGACATCATTTGACATCAAAGAACTTACCACTGTCAGGGACTTTCGTTGGCCTGTGCTGTTTTTGCTAAATATGAATCGTCATAGCGAGTAGGTGAACATGGTTGTAGAGGGACAAACCCCAGTCACTGAAATCCACGGTTCTATCCTGCCAACACTAGTGGCTAATAGTCATAGGCAATGGCCCCTTTTCTATGGCTTTGAATAAGAATTATCTTGGCCCAGATCTGGAGTAATCAGATTCGATTGATGATGTCTCATATTCAGACTAAATTGTCAAAATATAACAGGGTGTCGAAGGAGACCACGGAAATGGCAATTGCCCCCTAGGCCAAAAAAACATGTTTGTATCTGAGTGGTAAATTATTCCTTTTCGCAAAAAAGTGGAAGATCCATCCTAATAGCATTCCCCCGTGAATCCTCCCTAAGATGTCAAGGATGAGAACCCCAGTCCCATGGTTGTCAGGAGCCCCCAAAAAAAAGAGGGCCCCCAAAAAGGGCACCCAAACGCATCCTACCAGCCTGACGAGTTCGCCCTCGGAATTCAAAGAATGCCATTTGAGTCACAATCAAAACCCGGTATTAACATGGTCGACCCAAAACCATGAGAAGGACTAAGAAGGCGGATATCCGCAGCTACTTATGGTTGGGATTGTTTGCTAAGCTTCACCTACCCGGGCCTTGATAGTGACTCAAGTGCCTTTTGGTGAACATCCCAATCCCGAGTGAAACATCCCAATCCCCACTAAAATGGACTAACATGGGTGGTGCACCTACCCCAAAATGGTACCCTTGGTTTTGACCCACAGCCATCTGGGTTAGGAGCCGAAGGCTTCGCCGACGCGATCGAGGCGAATTCACAAGCTTCGCGGCTGTGAAGTGCCAGCCGTCCGTGTAGGGCACGTTGCCGGTGCCGAAGATGGACCACACCACCAGGTCCGTCCTAACGGGGTACGACTAGGAAGCGATGGATGAGGCCATGGATCGTATCTTTAGACATGTATATACATATATATGTATATGTATATGTATATATATATATATGTGTATATATATATATACATATATATATATGTCATATGTATATGGGCCACATCTGAGTATTCATGCTTAATTGTTAAGTGTTGCTTCCATCTGTTTGGCTAACACATGCGACCCAACTGTTTAGAACATACAAGCTATGTAGTGTGCGACACCGTTTGGAAAACATGCGGGTTTGAAGATGTATGTGTGCACATATATGTATATATATATATATCAATATATATATATATAGATTTAACATTGTTCTATGCGTCCCTCATGTGTCTGCACATCGAGAAAAAAACACATAGTATGTACATGTATTTATGTACTTGTCTGTATACATGTATTGAGGATCCGTGTTTGAAGGCATATTTGCTTCCCTTGTGCAAGGTACTGTTCTGGTGTGGCCAAACCCAGCAGGGTTTAGTTTCCGTGGGTAGCTTGCTAGCTTCCCTAAGAGTCTTGGCCACTTAGAACCGATGGGCCGACGATCTGCTGTCCACCCATCAAATCGCAAGCCGAGCAAACAGGAGACAACGATTGGGTTGTGCCCATCACGCACAACAAAAACTAAGGCGCGGAGTTCTCCACGTGAAAGATGCCTGAAAAGGGCTTCTTTTCCCTTCTAAGCTTCGGCGAAGTGCTTGGGAAGCCCGCGTTGGGCGTTGAGGAACGCTTATCCCAAGAAGTAGGTGTGTTTTTGTGTGAGGCACCCTTCTCTTCAATCACTAGGAGATCCTCACTGGGGCCAATTTGCATCAGCGGCAGGCAATTTGTAATCGCGAATTGCGGCTGACGTGCATGCAACGACTGGGGAACGCACCGGGAATTGCAGGGGCTCAACAGTTGCGTTCCATGGAGAACGCCGCTTTTGGAGGCTCGAAAAAAGCCGCAAGGGGCTCGGAAACCCTGAATTTACCGCAGCTTGGGGGCCGGCTCTTTGTTGGGTCCAAGCCTGGAAAAGTGTTTCTCCGGCCCATCCCCCACATCCAGGGCTGAATCCAGTGAAGGGTCCCCACCAGCTCCGCCGGCTGCACTCCTGGCAGGTCCGAACTGGTGCAAGGTTGAATCCTCCCCCCTTCCTTTGGGGCTAAGCCTAGCCCTTGAGTTCCCAGAATTGACTTTCCTAGTAGCCCCCCCCGCCATCCACCACTTCCATCCCTCACCCATCCATCCTCCACCCATCCACTCATCCAGCCATCATTCACCTCATCCGTCCGGGTTCCCAATACCCTCCAGGTCCTGATCCCTGCGAAGGGTTCCTGCTGATGCTTGGGGTACCGGCAAATGCTTCCGAGTCACCAAACAAAGGATCAGCTTGAAAGAAGTCTTCATGGGCGTCGCAAGCGGAAGCCCACCCCCTCCCCCGGAACGTGACGTTGCTAGAATTTGCCCAGATCGAATTGTAGGAACGAGGGGAAGCCGATGTGAAACCTAGGTAATCTAGGTCCTCCAGTGGAGATGTTAGAATAAGGTTGTTTTTCCTGTAGTCTATTCTAGTAGGGGAACCCTCCCCCAAAAAAGGGTACAAGGGCACTACTGGGGGACCTAGTAATACCCGTGACCTACAGGTGGCAAGCGCGTGGACGAATTTCGCTGGGACGGCTTTTGAGGCTCGGCCCGAGGAAGGAATCGGGCTCAAACAAATTTTGGGGTTCCCCATTGGGTCCCGAAGCGTGGTCATGGGTGGTTGGAAACTGTACAACTGTCCAAACAGCTCAAGGCCACAAAGCCGAACCAATGACCGAGAAACCCATTGCCTCCCTTGCAAATCAAGATGTGTCGTTCAACCCCCAAAAACCTCATGTCTTCTGTTTTCACGCGCTTTTCCTTTTGGCTCGGCCCGAAAAGCCAGTCCCAGGCTTCCTCTGAGCCCTCCTGAGGCAAGGGGCGAATAAAAACCCTGCACAGCGGCCAGTCGAACCAGCGACTTCATTTGTCAACCGACCAAACACGGCGGCAAAGGTTGAAAAAAGCCAAGGATTTTGGACATACCAAAAAATCCAACAAGAGCATGGGTTCCGCGTGATCAAAGCATGTAGGAGAACAGTCTGGCCGGAAAAGCCTTTAGACAAATGGCATTTGGAGAAACATATGTTGCTAAAACATCTGCGAAAACGCGACAAGTTGCTTCAACCAGGCTCCTTGAGGGGTTCCTTTACAAAGAACATCTTTGGGTCTGGATCTTTCAACAGGTGCAAATCTCGATGGGATTGGCTGACCGTGGAACCTTCGAGGTTGGATTCTATTTCAACTCACGTTGACAAAAGCTTTTAAGCCCTTTAATGTTGACCCAGGATTAATAAACCCGTCCCTTTATTGCGGGGGGTGGTCTCTGGATCCCCACTGCAAGGGGACAACCCCCTATGAATCAACCAGGAGTGTATTGATCCGGGGCCCACTTCAAAAAGCTCCGCTCGGTTCCCCTCCTTCGACCAAAGTAAGCAAATCCTGTTGGTTCTTCGTTTTGCCGCATCTTTTGCTCAACCCTGGCGCCCTTGGGGGCGGCTCCTGTGATCTTCAAGGCACGCACGAAAATGTCCGAGGAGCACAGCAAGCGGCGCGATGCCTACAGGTGTCGGGTCGCTTGGCCCAGGGATCGAAGGAGAGGGGTCGTATGACTCAGATGGGGGCAGGGACTCTCCAGGCGCACAGATCAGTTTTTGTATTTCTGACTCTGTAACCTATTCTAGTATCATCAAGAGCCCGGACGGATTCCTCAAAACAGTCCCATGTTGGAGGACCCCAAAAACAGTGGTTCGGGTACCCCCCCAAAAAAAATCGAGACGCCAGCTCAGGGTTCCTGAAAGATGCCTTCAAAAACCACCCTCTTTACAAGAGGATCCTCTAACTCAGCTAGCCGAAGGGTCTGGACTGTTTTTGGACCCCAACCGGCGGTTCTCGATATCGTTGTGGAGGGGCCTTGACAAATTGGTCGATCACTTCGGGTTGGAACCCATAGGGTGTCTGCATGTCCCAGTGTCACCCTTGGGGGTAAAAAGGTTCTCAAAGAACCTTCGGGGCAGGCGACATGGTTCCGATATGCAACCATTGTCTCTCACAGACAAGTCTCCAACCTCATGCAAGGATCAAACAACTCGCATTAAATCCGCTTAAAGCATCAGCAAGGACCCTCCATTGAAATTGGATCGAACGGGACCTAAGGTGTCGGACCTGATTTGCCTTGACCCGTTGGATGCCTTTGAGGCAAGCTTGCACCCAGAAAGCCGTGGAGTCCTCTAGGGGGGGGGCCTTGTGAGCAACGACCCTTGGGTTCTGGTGGACCTTGTGATCTAAGAAAGGCATGCAGACTCACTGTTTTCTGGATGCTCAGTTGTTCAGTGACCCTGCGAAAAAAAGGGATCCCTTTTTGGGGAAGACCATTTTTAGTGGGGCAGCCACTAAAAAAAAAGGTAAAAAAAAGGTGCCACTGAACAACTCAGGTAATATGTGAATAGTATGAGAGGAAAGTTCGGGAGCAATACCCATGGCCTACAGGGTTCACCGGATGTCCCCTTCAAAAGTTTCAACTGGCTTGGGGTTTCCATTGGGAGGTTCCAGTCGAAATGGAGGAAACCCCAAGCATCATTGGGCACTCCATTGCAGGGGTCCCGACCTCCATTGGCAGGTTTTGAGCCTCAAAACGGGTTCGCCGTTTGAGGGCCCGTTTGATGCTTAGGGCCTGGGTAACTTTCTGTGGACAACACCAATGCGAACCCCATCTCCGGCCAAGAGACATCTGATCCCGCAGACGTACAGGAGGAGTGGCGGTTGTAAATCTTGTCCCCGGTGACAAAGCCTCGTGGCAGTGGCTCTGCCGACAGTTGTCACGTACTTTGACATCTGCAGCACATACACATGCACTCAAAAAACAAACTCGTATGTGCGTAACATGTTTATGTATTTATTCATATGCATTTATTGGCTTGTTTATTGGTTTAGGCTTGAGTTGAAACTCAACACTGATGCTTTTCGGAGGATCAAACACGATGGTTCGGGTTCCTTCTGTTGATTCGGGGAGTAAGTTGATTCTGGACAGCATCTTTCTCTGTCTCCATCTCTCTCTCTCTCCATGTCTCACTCTCTGGCCCTCTCTCTCGCTCTCGCTCCTGTCACCTGTCCAAAAATGTGTCTCTTGACATAACCTCTCAATTCAGCACCAAAAGCGTGGTTTCCTTGTGGCTTCCCTTTAAACCACCCCCAACAAAGGGAAAAGAAACACAGCAACAAAGCCCGAATCTCGCGCCTCCTCTTTGGCCCGACAGACTGCCATCCAGATCGGCGAAGATTGCATACCCCGCCGGGGCTAAGGTGTAAATCTCTACCTGAGCTGAAAAGGGAGGCTGGGCTGGCAAAATCTTTGAAACAGCAGACTTCCTCCAGCGGAAGATTCCTCTCAACATGTTGGTGAGTTCCATGGGTGCAAACAAGTCCTGCCTTGATTTTTACCACCAACATGTTCTTCCCAAGGGTCGAAGTCCAGGAACGGAAGTGAGACCCATGGCACCCGAGCCACGTCCGGAGCTTCTCCGGTGCATGCAAAACACGAGGCACCGTGGCTTCTGAGTCCGTGGGTGCCCGTCTTGAAAACGGCTCGGTACTAAAATGGTCTACCCAGAACCATGTAAGGAATTCAGAAGGCGGTTGCAGCTATTTATGGTTGGGATCGTCCTTTGCTTAGCTTCATCTACCATGCCTCACCTGACGTTGGTTGAACATCCGAGCTGTTGGGAGAAGACCCGCGCTCCAACTGCGGCCGCAGCAGCGAAGCTCTGGATGAAGCGCATGGCTTCCGTGCGCACGGTCACCGGACGGAAGCCCCCGTGCCTGGAGCTGGAGTGTTGACTAGGTCCTCCACTACAGAGGTTAGAATACGGGTACCCTTTTTTCTGTAGTCTATTTTAGTAGGGGAACCCTCCCCAAAAAAGGGCAAAAGGGCACTACTGTGGGACCTAGTTGATGGTCAAGCCTATAGGTAGAGTCTCCACGACCCTGAAAATATGGGTCCATGACCTCTTCGCTTTGGGTAATGACCCCATTATTTTAAGGTCATGGAGACTCCAGGTAGGTAGTTACTGCGAGGAAACCTACCAACCTAGCCCAGCAAGTGTTGGCCTGATAGCATCTTGGGTCCTCATCCTTTTGGAGGCAACCAAAGCCTTCCAATGGACGTCCCTCTCCCCCTTCAAGGGAGGGTCCTGTCTGATGCTTTGGGCTACAACTGATAGCTGTCGACACCTTGCGGAAATCATCAGAACTTGCTCACTGCTTAACCCGAAAAGAGTCAACAGGTACTACCGACAGGTACCCCAAACCTGAAGGAATCCCCGGTGCAAACAGACACATCTCTGAGGCTAGGGCGGGCCTCAAAAACCTGAAGTTGGTTCTACTTTTGGGACTTGACTAGACCTTCGGGGGCTCGGGACTTGGGTTTCGGAGAAATAAGCCCCTCGCATTGGCACTCAATTCAACTGCAAGGCGCACTCGAGAGCACAGCTACGACTGTTGGTTCCAACCTTCCAGGTTTGGCCGGATGGCCGGATGGCCAGGGTTTTGGCCCCAGCGCATGGAAAAACGCGCCAAGCTGCACGCAGGGGCTATTCCCAAAGAGGAAGAAGGTCATGTTGCGGATACGCCGGCCTGGCACGCGATGCCATGCCCAAATGCGATACTCGCCTGCTTTGTGGGTTGGTATGAAGTCAAATTATGGCACATGATGAAAGGGTCCTGGCAAAAGCAGGGGAGATGTATTTACTATGGAAAACCTGGTTCTGCAAAATCTGACAATCCGCAGGTATTTGGAGTAGAGGCGTGTGGCTCTTTTGGAGTTGGTACTTGGTACCCCAAAATGGAGTTGTTTTGAGGTGAAACAAAGAAGAAACCACCCCCTAGACAGCATCCTCCAATGACTGCTTTTGGACATCGGGGTTCTGTTCATCACAACATGCCAATTTATACATATATAATATATACAGGACAGTGGCCAGAGTTCTGCTTATGAATGACCCCAGAATGGACAAGGCAGCCAGCCTCATCTAAGCGCCTCATACACCTTTCACATTCAGCCAACGCTCAGTTGGAATTAGGGTACTGCTGATTCCCCTTTGAAAGTGTTTGGACAAAGAGGCCCGCGTTTCAGGCCCTTGCGACTTTTTTGGCGGAATTGGCCTGGGGTTCTCCATGGGAGGGCCCAGGCTTGTGCAGTCCCTTCGTGCGTCAACAAAGGGCTCCACAACATTGGCCTGGGGGATCCGCAGACCAGAGCTTGGGGTAACCGCTGCTTGACTTGCAGGTTCTCAGCAGGGAATAAGGGAAACCATCCCGATGGCTCTCTTTAAGATCCCCAAAAAAAGAAAGGTGAACACACTAACAATAGCCAAGAGATCCCCAAAACCGCTTCATTCGGAACCGTCATTCCCTATCACACCTGCAAGTTGACATCACTCTGGTTTGGGCTCAACCGCGGCAAAGCATTCGATCAGGTAGGATCAGGTGCCCCCTGGTTTAAATGGGCGACTCGGACTGAGCAAAAATGAATAGACGCTGGGGTTCGGCACCAAGACTGGTTGACCCAATATAGATGAGACTCCGCAAGGGAAAGCGATTGCGGTTGCTGCATATTCACCCCGAATGTTTTCATGGTGGCTTGGATCACGGGGATAATTAGACAAATCAGGACATGTTTGACTAATTTGACTGATTTGACCGGACCTCATTTCTTTCTTGGTTTCTGTCTGTCAAAACAAAATCAGCATCTTCCTTGGCCACATCTGGGGTACACGCAATCAATACTTCCCGACTCTGTTCTACACAAAAACGCAAAAATGTTCGGAGGCCCTTAGTGAACACCGCCCCAGAACCTCTACACCCGTTTTGTTTTGTCCTTGGCGCACTTGTCGATGCAAAGAAACGGACGAGTGACCAAAACGAACCAGCTCAGCTTCTCTTGGTCTCTTGGCTCTCTGGTTGCGAAGGGGAAGCCCCAAAATCCAAACCACCGGTCAGCTTCCTCTTAGTTGGTGGATTGGAGTGCTGGTTTCGTGGTTTGGATTGGCGGCTTCCCATCTATCCTCTACAAGGAGCAGGGTACAACCAATCCAAACCACGAAAACTCGGGATTAATGTTGACCCCATATTGATCAACCCAGTTTATTACTACTTAGGTGTCCCTTGGCTTAGTGGGGAATCAGACCACTTTTGGAGGGGAAGACCCCCCTATTTACAAACCGGGGTTGATTTATATGGGGTCAACATTACCTAAACAGCAGTGACCTGAACACCTCACCAACTCCTCCCCTCGGCTCCCCGGACAACACCGCCTTCGCGCTCGCTGAGCATCACCTGCGGCCCCAGGTTCACCTCGAAGGCCCCGAACATCTGCCTAGTGCCCACCGCCGTGGCGTTCCTCGGACGAGTTTCTCTCGGGCACGCGCAAAGCTAAGAATCCATCTCTCCGGGAAAATGTCTCCAGGATTTCTGGTGGGATTTGGCGAATTATTTGAAGAAGCTGAAATTCACAAAGGAAATTGGGATTTGGCTACTGTGGATGGACGAAATCCATTTCACACCACCGTTCAGAAACCCTGGTTCTGATGATTCCCCGACAAAATACCGCAAATACTGATTTCAACCATGGTGTCAAAGTGGTGCGACATGGATTTCGTCCATCCACAGTAAGAATCCATCTCTCCAGGATTTCTGGTGGGATTTGGCGAAGTCGTTGGAGAAGTTCAAATTCACAAAGGAATCCTCCAAAATGTTTTGTGGGGATATTGACGCATTCTGGACGAAATTCAAAACCAGGAATTCTTCAAGATTCTGTGTTAGCAGGTATTTTGTGAATTCTTGGGCGAATGTCCGGGAGATTGCTTCTCGGACACTCATCCCAGACAATCCATGTATAGGTAGTATATACCCACATTACCCTCATGGGCCAAATGTTGGTATATAATATCATATATTACGCACATGCCTTCTGCGAATCACCTTTTAGGGTCATGACCAAGGGGAAACCGAAAGGCCAAAAGGTCGATGCGCTTTGGGCAAGTGAGGCAACAAGTACATGTCAATGTGTAAGCAACCGTTTGGGGGCCATACCCATGTCCCAAAGCCTCACGCCTACTGCAAGCTGCCTTAAGCGTCTGGGTACTTCAACACTGGGCTGCCCTCAGATCCCCTGTTGAAAGGTTGACTTTTAGTGGGTCAAATGGAAACCCCCACGAAACACTAAAAGTCTAAAAAGCTAAGGGACCGGATGGCTGGGAGCCACCAAGAAAAATAATATGTTCTGATTCCGAGGCATTTTTTCGTCCGAGTCCTACCATGGAGGAGACCCCTGCTGAACACCTGGGTCGGGCTGTTGGGGCTTCGACTTGAAAAATCATCCTTGGCACAAATGTCAAGCCCCGAATAAAAGGGAACCCCGGTTTTCTGAGGGGGGTCTGCCATGAGAGCTACCACAACCCGAAGGGTTTTGGTTCTTCTTTTGGTCAGTGGGAGATGTTGGGTTTGCGGGGCGGCTTCTCCCATGCTTCCAGAGGAGTGAACCTACCCAGACACTCGTGGACCCTTCCAAGGAGGGTCGACTCCTGTTCGGCACACCCAGGACAAAGCCATCAAATATCTCCATTTTGGAAGCCCGGCAAGTAGTTGACAGTGCTTGGGTACAAAATGCAGGGTATTGGGATTCCATCAAACTTTGTGAATGCCTCCACTCGAAATACCCACTGGTTCATGGGTATATCTGACCACAACCGCAATTTTCTCCCCTCAAATTAGATACCACCATTTGTTGGTCAGGTGTTCCCGCAGGGGTTAGGCATAAACTCAGAGCATCCCTGAGCGTGGTCCGCGCATCCGAAATACCTTTAGATCATTCAGTGCACATCTGTGGGGTCTTCAGGATAATTCTACATGTTTAGAATAGACAAACTATAAAGCACATTCTGGACATAGCATGATTGGTGCAGGTTCCCTTTTCACCTTGGGTGCAAAAGGAAATCAACAGAACCACAATGTTTGCGGTCTCCCTCTGGCGCATATTCACCAGCAGTCTGATACGTTTAAGTTGAACCAAGGCGCTCGATCCAAGGGTCATCGGTCACTATGGGAGCAGAGTCCTGCCGAAGAAAGTCAGGGGTGGGGGGTGGTCAACCTATTTGAGTGAGGAGGGGATCGGATTGCGGAAGTACCTCAAAACCTACATGGATCGTGGCCATGTTGGTTGTCAAAATCAGGTTGCCAGGAAAAGACGTTGATTCAGCCCAGCCCTGAGGTCCGCTTTAGACTTCTTAGGCTTGGACGTTGTTGGTAGGTTTGGATTGGCACCTTCATTTGATGCTGAACTTGTGAGCCATGTTCCTTGCAACGTAATGGACTTTTTCAACAGAGGCGTGGGCTGGTTTCGCGACAAGGTGTTTGCTTGTCCTTCTTTGAAACCGCCCCCCAATGGGGCGCCAACTTCCAATGCCGCCAATTGTTTGGTGAATTGGAGCCACAGCAAACAAAGCCACGTGGACCCATCAGAGCCTGTGCGCGAGACATAGCACTTGGAGATCATTTCGGGAAAGCCTTGGGGTCGATTGGCCCAGATAAGCTTCGGAGTAGAGGGCCGTGGAAACGACAGGACCCTTCGCTGAAAGGCTGAAGGGGGCAAGGGGACCTCCATTCGCTTGGGTGTTGGTTGCCTCTCAAAAAGGGTGGAAGGCTTTTTGAGGCTCGACCCGTTTGATGCCTAGGGAAATAACATAGATAGAGCATGTTGATGCCCACATTCTGTTCAGCCATCTTTTCAGCTACGGAGCCAACACCTGGGAGCGAAGCTTTCCTTATTCCAAAACCACGGTGTTGTCCTCGAAAGCATTCGGATCTGGGTCCAAAGTGACATCCTCCCAACTACGGAAGGTAAACCTCTCGAACCTCCATGTGCATTGCCCCCAGCCCGAAGCATTGTTCAGTTCAAGTTTGAAGATCCAACCCAACATCATTGACAGGCCGGTGGTCCATGTCATCTGGGCTGACATCGTTTGACATACCCTAAAGACGTTGGTATTGCAAGAAGGGGCTTGGGAATTTTGAAAAATCGACTCATGTCCCACAAGTTAAAGATTCAGCCACATAACAGACAAGTATAATGGGAACTCTTTGATACATCCAGTAGAAATAGGACGCATGTGAAGGATTCCCTAAGGGGCATCACCTCAGTTGCCCAAGGACCCATAAAGGTTAAGCTTTTTGGGCTACGAAACATCGACCAAACAAGTTGGAAACAAAAATGGTCAGATCCGGTCCAAGTCGATCTTTGGTTGCAAGTGAGCCTAAACGAGGGCTCCGGGGAGCGAAAGGCGGGAAGCACTGGAGCCAGGATTGGGCTCCAAAGGTCAAACAGTCGATTTCTCTAGGCAAGTGAGACTAATCAACGAGGGTTGGAAGCACTGGAGCCACCACAACGCTCCTTGTCGAAGATGCCCATGTTGCACTCCACCCAGGCCCAATTCACCAGGCGGCACCGGTCGCAGCCGTGCCTGGAAGATTTGTTGCAAGCTAAGCGAGGTGGGGTTCAACGGTTCAAGCGGTTCAAGCGGTTCAAGCGGTTCAAGCGGTTCAACGGATATCGGGCAACCAAGAAAACCCAAACTTTATAATCAAAACCTCAGGTAAAGAGTGGCGATCAATTCGCCCAATCCATTTTCATGGGTGAACATCATTCGCCGAGGGTTGAACCCTAGAGGCTTGTGGGAGAAACCTGGGGCCGAGCCTGGGGATTTCAACCGGAGACCCCTTCCGGCCTTGGTAATAGGATGTAATAGGGGTTGAACCCTAGGCCTGAAGCCTCGTCGGTCCATTTTCTTGGCTGCTGAAAGAAAGACCCAAAACACAACATGAATTTGGTTGGACTCACCGCCGAGATAAAACAAGGCTCTTGTTCTAAGACATATATGAGTTGGAACCGAACTGTCCAACTGGTAGTTTCATTTAAAGACGTCCCTTCCGGTTCATTTCAAACCAACTCGTCATTGGACCCTCCATTGAAGTTGTCATGACGTGCATTGGGGTTTTGGACCTCAAAAAGGGCCTTTTTGAGAATGCGAGATGCTTAGAGAAATGACATTTACTGAGAACCAGCACAAGGTGCCCCCACAATCTCCAAATTTGGAAACCACTCATTTTGGGCTCTCATATGGCTATGTCACTATACGGGGACCCCAAAAAATGGTGGGTTTCCTTTTGCACCAACCCAAGTTGTTTCAACACAAACACATACAGCTTCAACGGCATATACAGCCAATACCAGTGGTTTCTCTGCTACTGGGTGATCAACCCCCGAATTGTGGCTTAACTATGGGAGCTGCCTGGCTTTTGCTGTTGGCAAAGGTTGTAACAGGCCGGGGTTCTCCCTTGCACCCGCGGGTCTGGAGGGGTCATGACCCTTGGGGCGCTTATGTAAGGGGTATATACTGCCCTACAAGTTACAATCTGATATTTGGCGTATGTCTATGTCAGCGCATGCATACCTCTGAAACCTCCGAGATCGACTTCTCGGACCAGGAGCACAATGCGATGGCGCCCACGTCTCCCAAAAGCTAGCCTTGTGCCCTGTTTCGGTTGAAAAAGCTTGGAATCGCCGGGTCATGACCCCTCCAATTCAATCACTCGGCCCAATGGAGAACACAGAGCGACAATTCCTGGTCATTGAAGACAGTCCGAGTTGGGGTCCAAAAACATCGAGACCCTTAGATTCAGAGACGGAATATTTAGAGCGGGTAAGTGGAACCGCTCGGTTTATCTTGTGGGACGACTCGCCAAACAAAGGTCAGCAACAAAAACAATCTAACCAAGACTCCTTTGGAGTCATCAACTCTCCGGCATTTGAAGGCGATGACGCCTGCTGAGCAACTGTTCAGCCACCCTGCAACACGTACTTTCTGTCAAACAACCGAAGTTCTGTCCCAAAAGCCGACGGCTTGAAAGAGGGCTGTTTGGTCCTACCCCACCCAGAGGGTCCAAGTACATTCTGAGGTACTTCGACCCCTTACCCCCCAAAAGCCATTCTCATGAGGTATTTGGACCCTCTGGGCCACTAAAACACAGGTGAACCTTTGAAGGTTTCCAAGAGCTGGTTGGACATCCGGCTTGATCTGAGGTGCACATAGGCACCGTAGTCGCTCGCAAAGACCGTGAACTGGTCGAAGACCTGGCGAGCGGGTTCGCCAGGAATTGGCTTAGAACTAGGCACATTGCCCGGAGGGTCCAAGTGCCTTCTAAGGACGTTCTTGGACCCCTTATTGACCCCTCAAAAGCCTTAGACCGGGATAGAAAGAGTGATGAAAGTTTGTGGCAGAGCTGAATGAAGCTTCTGGAAGGGTGGGCAAGTCTGGCCTGGGCCGATTTCCATGCACTGCCCATCTGCCTGAATAAAAGGCTGCCATGCATATCGTCTTTTTGCCGGGCGCCCCTGCTTTTGGATTGCTTCAAAAGGACCCCCAAAAGGAAAACCATTTTGCGGGTCTAAAGACACTCTCTGGGCTTCGCAAAACGCCTTGGTCTCGCCCTCGCGCAGTTCCACCACCAGCAGGCCGTAGGTACAGGCGTGGGCCACGTTGCCATGGAACCGCGCCAGACCGACGGCAACACCTGGCTTGTTGACCCAGGATCTAAGTAGAACCCGTCCCATTAATCCCTTCTTCCTAATGCTAAACAGTCCCCTAATACTAAAACCGATTTTTGAAAATCCAAAATCCGGGAATACTACTTTTTAGAATACTATTGGGGGGGGGGTGTTCCCTCCAAAAGTGGTCTGAATTCAACCACTAAAAGGGGACACCCCCCGATTAAAATCAACCAGGGGTTGATAAATCCGGGGCTAACATTAGCTGTTTTAGGGGACTACCCCCAAAGGCAGACACGCCCATGAAACGAAGGGAGCTTGCCCCAAGCACTCGGTCTTGCAACACCAAAAGGGGCTGCAGTCCCGGTCATCGCCGGCATGGCGGCTCCTTGAATCTCCAGAAGCCTTCAACTTCCCAATCGGGAAGTCCCTTAAATTCCATCAAATTCCCCACCCTGAAGGGCCCCTGAAAAACTGCTCGGGGTTCTCCATAGGCTTGGGAAAACCCAAGCCTTGCTGTGTCCATGATTCATCCACTGGATAATTCATGAGGGTGTCCCGGTATGTCCCAGTTTTCCTAAACGGAATCCTCACAAGCAACAAAGGATGGCCCTCTCAGAACCCCGATCAATTCCCCTTTCGAGCCCTCAAACACCGTCCTATGTTTGAGGATCAACACTCGAATCGGAAGCCTTAGGGTTTCAAAGCCGGAACTTGGAGTGGTTGGTCCTAAATTCACATTTTCCACCATGCAACTTTCAGGAGTCGCCGCGGAGTCTCCGCCTGTCTCCGTGGAGTCTTCCCGAGGGTCGAAGAGGAAGCAGGCCTGTAGACCATGTGGCAGGCAGTTCTATGTCTCCCAAGTGTTGGGATTTATGAACTGGTGTCATTGAGTTGGTCCCTTCCTAGATGAACACGTCTAGCGGGATATGTGATGAGAAATCCTGTAAACTCTAAATCATCCAAGTGTCGGAATGCCTGGAAACGGCCAAGTTAAACATCTCCAGCCCCAATGCAAGGCCCCCCCCCGTGCCAGCAAGGGAAAGCATGGAATTGCTGATGGATCCCAGCAAGCCACTCTAGCAGGAAGCTGAAAACTACTAGCTCTAGCTATAGTTGTTTCTTGTGGTTTTTCCTGGTTACCATGGGTAAGTGGATCTACTGGGTGTGGTTCTCATTGAACTTTTGCCGACCGACAAGTGGGTTTCTTTGCGTTTTTTTTTTTTTCACAAGCGAGTAGGGCAAATACTGGTTTAGGACCCCGGCCTCACAATTCCCAGGGCTCTGTTCAAAATGCGAAGACCGGAGACCATGCGCGTTGCCTGTGATAGTGGCCGGAAAAAACTGAATTGTTCAACACGCACAGGATCTAATTAATGTCAACCCTGGATCACGAATCCTATTGATTGCGGGGTCCCGGAGCCTCCAAAAGTATTAAACCTCTACTAAAAGGGGACCCCCCCCTATTGATGAATCAGGGGTTCTACTTCAGATTACTTCAGCCGTTTGTTCACGCTGCTTTTCTGGGACTCGAATCACCTTTCAAACCATGCAGGTTCACATAACCACGATTGTTTGCCCAAGGAGTCTCATGTCATCCAAAATCATCCAAGTTGGGTCAACCATTATCATTTCAGCTGTTGAAGCCTCTTGATCTTGGATCTTAAAGCAAAGCCCCTTGGAAGAGACCGAATTGTGGGAACGGCTGGTTGAAGGCATGATAGGCGTATAGCAACACATTGTGAGAGATGAGCCAAAGCTGCCACTTTTGTGTCACACATGCGCTCATGTTCCGCAACAAGGCGGCTCTAAGCTTCCGAGGCCGGAGATGTCCTAAGTGTGGAATCGCACATCCACACGTAGAACATCCTAGAACATTTTACCTCTTTTCCATAGGTTCTAAGTGTATGTCCATGTGGCAAACAACCGAACAGGTCAACCAACATCTATACATCTCAACACGCTTAGGGAATTGAAAGCTCGGCAATTCCTGGCCTTCTGAGTCAACCAGCGCCAAGGGGTGGTCCTCTGCCTGAAGTGCCCTTGTCTTGTTATGCTTGATTCCAAAGAGCCCTAAGGTCCTGAGAAGATCGACACAAGAATTTGCGTCTTGGTTCAACTTGGTTGTGGAAAATAACCAGTTTTATGATAAAGTGGGATTCCCATCCCCTCGAGTTTCTCACTTTGAAGGGGATTCCCTAAACGCCCTAAAAGTGTTTCACCGAAAGTAGGCTTTCCTCAACCGGCCTACACAATCCATGTACCTAGAGTCTCCATGACCCTTGAACAGTGGGGTCATGACACCTATCTGTTGGGTAATACACCGCTTTTTAAAGGGTCATGGAGACTCCAGGTAGGTACTATACCAACATTTGACCCATTGGAGGGCAAATGTTGATGTCTTTGTTGAAGGTACAACTTTTTGGTGGTTTTAAAGGAAAACCAACAGGTACAGCAAATTCTGCTCAATGGCCCGCACGCCTCTGCGCCGGAGGCAAAGTTCTCGGTGTAGTATGCAGAGGTTTTCATGTCGAAGGCCACGGGGTGTTGGAACCACGGTAGACCCACAGCCGACCTCCGAAAAAACAAAAAAATACATGGACGGGTTGGTTCGGCTGCTCTACTTGGATGTTCAACTGATATAGTAGACCAGGTTGTGGTAATGGATACAAGTGGAGCAACCAAAATTACTCCCCTTATAACCATGGTGACAAACTGCTTACTAAGTGGATTGAACAACCAAGTAGACCAAAACTAAGACTGGACATCAACCCCTCAGGTAAACTGCTCTGGGTCCCTGAAAAGAGGAAAATCAATAGCTTCCATGGGACAGTTCGGGTTCCCTTCAGAAATGCGGCAAGCAACAAAAAACAGGTCCGATATAACCCAGCCTCTTTGATGCTTCTAGCGAAGTCTACTCACTTACATAATGGATTCCCTGATCACAGAAGTTGCCTTATCGCAAAAAGTTGATTGTGAGAAGCTTGGCTATGACCGAGTCTTCGCAACCAAATTTTCTATCATGACTTTGATTGCGAAGACTCAGGATCTGGTCCGGGAAGAAAAAAAACACCACAACGCCCCGCAAAGTATCCCAAATGCGGAACCTTGAGCCCAAACCTCGCCCGGCGTTTTGAGCCTGAACAAAACCCATGCGTTCTTCTAGCAAACAAAACACGTGAGCTTGTGCAAAAACAAACTCGCAAAACCGGTTGCAGTTTGGTCTCCCTTCACCCTGACGGTCCGACTCGACTATCTTTGGGGTCCTCCCTTCAGGAATTCGTCGGTGGTCTCCATTTGGAGGCCCCCTTATTTGGGCTGCATTGGAGGGGATGACCTGTCAGGAATCACATGAATGTGTCTCACAGGGGTTCGTCCCACCACTTGCAACATGTACCCATCACAGTGACTGCATCTCGCTGCTACCAAAAAAACAGCCTGTAAACACCTTTAGCAGGACAATGCCGAGTGGTAACCGCGATGCGCTGGACATTGTTTAAACAACCTCGCAGCACCCAACGACGGCACCTGACGGCAAAAACAAAACACTGAGTCTCCGCGCGTCCGGGGCGACACCACCTGGTTCCCATGCACTGTCACCGCCGCTTTCGGCGCTACCGCGCCCCTGCAAGCTGCTTGTTTTGGGCACGGCTCGGGGGAAAACGGGAGGCATGCGGGTAGATTCCAAGTACCCTGAGGCTCCGATTGGTGTTGGGTCCTCCAAAACGGCTTGTTTGCACGGGTGGGGTTGTCCAAGGGGTGAACGGAATAAAGGGCGCATGATCTACGTCCAGCATGGTGGGGTCCCGCCTATCTGAACTCAAGCGAAAACGATGGAGTGTGTCAATTATAAGAGTCGGACGTGGTAAAAGAGCGACCCCCCCTTTTGCAGGCTACATGTGTTTCAAAAATTGTCCCAGTCCTTCCAGGACAATCTATACCACCCAATTGGTTCCTTCTCCTGAGGGGTTCGTCCTATTAATAGGGCCAATTCCCAAGACACCCCCCATTGGTCAACCAGGTAACATAGTTTGGGAGCAAACGGTTGGCCATGGGTCAAAATCCCGCACCCCTAGTGAACATCCCAATCCCAACTAAAATGGACTAAAATGGGTGGTGCACCTACCCCAAAATGGTACCGTTGGTTTTGACAACCACAGCCAGTTAGGTTCCGACTGAGAGAGACACGATCCGTCGAAGAATTTTGGGTGCGCCTCAAGGTGCTCACCGTGACTCCCGGGCCCTTGGGGGACATCACCACGTTCTCGCTGAACTCCGCCGTGCCCGAGTTGGCCTGGCGCTGGGGCCCTTTTGCGCGGTTGCGCGGACGCGGAGCCTGGTAGCCCAAGCTGTGAGAAGCGGATCAGGACGAAATATGTCAAACTCAACCCATCTGGGGCTGTTTCATCTTGAGAGGGGTAGGCTGTGGGCCTTATTGTTTTCCATAATAGTTGTTTTTGCAGACGTGCAAACAGGATATTTCAAGCGCGGGAGGTGGTGAGGGAGTGGCGGGAACGGACTTCCACTCAAACCCCGGCTCTCAACAGCAACCAGAGGTGTGACTTGTCATCCCCAGGCCACCTGGTTTCAAAGCGGTCACCTGGTTTCAGGTGAGAAGAAAGCAAGTCTTGCTTGAGCACTAGCAAAACAGGGAGCCATCCACTCAACCTGCATGAACATCGAATTCAGTCTTGCAGGTTTTACGTGGATCCTGTTTGAATGTCGAGTCGAACTTTTCAGTTGTAGATTATTTGGGTTCCAGGAACTCAACACCCATGCTCCAGTCCATGCACTTGTCTCCAATACAACCGGCCTTTTGACAAACGGCCGTGCTTGCTTCGCCTTGCCCCAACTGCCGCGGTTGTGCTTTATGTGCGAGTCGTCCGTCGAAATCATGTGCGACCGTTTCACCACCTGTTCCACCCGTTGATGGCGACCATGGCAAGGCCCTTGTCTGCTGCCCAGGCCAATCTCCAAATACATGCAAACACACAAATATTCTTGAGTCATTATTAGGCGTCACAAGCTGCAATGGCTTCCGCAATCAAGTCCGCCGTCTCATGATACCCATTCTTTCGGGCAAGTTCCTCAGCCGTCCCAGTGAAGGAGTTGTTGACCGACGTTGCGGTCAAGTGGGCCCTGGTTCGCACCCGTACATCTTCAAGCAACCGCGCCACCATTCTCGACTTCCCGGCTCCAGCGGCACAAGACAGAGGAGTCGTGCCCGAGCCGTTCCCCTGAAGGATCATCGCAACACATGGATCGGCGCCAGCATCCAGCATCGACAAACACACCGGATCGTCATACAAGTTGGGTGCTCCCGGCGCAGGCAGACCCAGCCCAGTCAGCGTGGCGCCAAGGATGGGTCTGCGGCCAAACTCGTCCGCGGCGTTGTCCGCACCAGGAGCAGCCGGCTCGAGGCCCTTGGCCGCAAGCCACGCCGGGTAGCACCACCTGGCTGTGGGTCAAAAACTGGTACCCCAAATGGGACCCTGGCAAGTGGAAACATGGACCAAAACCTGCGGTTTTGTGGTGGTTTAATTTTGACCCATACCCGCCTGTCGATGGCCATCACATCTGCACCCGCAGTGATGGGACCAAGCATCCGTGTGGAGTCGAAGGGAGGCCAATGACGAAGCCCCGATTCACACACAGCTCTCAAGTCATCTGTTGGCGTTCTTTCTGCGCCCATCGACGTGTGAGACGGCAATGGCTGACAGTTTCAATTGGACAAGATGAGAGTGCTGTTTGTGGTCAGAGAATCTCGGATTGCAAATCCAGGTCTGTGCCTGCGTTGACTGGATATTTACACCATGTGATCTTAGGATATTGGTTTCATGTGAAACTGGCTGGATTCCATGCAGTCATAGTGTGTCTTTGAGGCACAGGAATGGAGTTGTAGGTGATCGAAGTGTCGTGGCTTTGGTTGGGTAAACCTCCCCCCCAAGAAAAACAAAGGGTTTGTTTCCCTTTGGTTCCTCTTAAACCAACCCCGAAAAAGGGTACCATCTGAAAAAGACTCGCCCATTTGCGGGTATGTAAACTCAGTTGTTCAGTGACCCTGGAAAAGAAAGAAAGAACTGGAACCCTTTTTGGGGAACACCATTCGTTTTAGTGGAATCGGTGCCACTGAACTTGCTTGACGTTGGAAGGGGAGCAACAAATTAAACTTTAGCAGTTCAGTGCTTGGATTTCAACCACAAAACCACAACTTGCGCAAAAATGTGGAAAAATGTGTCCCAACAACAACCATGGTTTAAGCCTCCCTCTTGGGTTCTCAAACACGGCATTGAGGCCAAACCCAGCGACAACCATGTGAAGAACTGAGTCGTTAGCGGGGCATTTGTGCAGACGTGAGCCCTTGGAGCTCCAAGCCTGAACCAGCACCGCCGGCCCTTCTGCGTTCAGAAACGCCGACTGCTTCACCTCGGAAGCCAAGTTGCGCCAAACAACCAAAGCAAAGTTCTTTGGGGGTTTGCTTTTTCGGGGGGGGGGGGGGGAACCATGGGAAACCGCTTTTCTTTTGGGGGCGGGGGGGTTGGTTTGTGGGGGGTGGGGAGAAACCGCGTTTTCAGCACTCTTGTTGGACGGGAAAGGAAAACCAATATGCCCTGGATTCGCAGGGAAATACGGATTCAGTAAGTTTCAAGGCAGCCGCCAGGAGCCCCACAAACAAATTTGGACAGTTTTTGGGAGGCGTTGAACTCCCACAAACAAGTGAATGGAAGGGGAGGTGTGTTTGGGTCTTCCAGGTGGAAGGCCATATGTGGTTTGCTTGGCTTCAAGGAAGGCCCTGAGAAGAATGTGAGGCCTTGGGAGGGGAATTCAGAGACATGCATGGGGCCCAACTTGTGCTACCAGGGAATGTGAAGGTTCTTCAATTGAAGTCTATGTGTTTAGGGCCGGGAACAAAGAGCATCCCAAGAGAGAGACTCAACATGAAACCCGCAAAGCGAGGGATAGAGCAAGGAATTCAAAGCGATTTACCCAACACAACTTTCGTCATTAAACTGCCTGTGGCCTGCTAAGTTGTGTGGCCAAACCTTGACACCTTTTTCAGGCCTTTTTACAGAATGATAAACTCCACCAAACATGTTGGGTTTCAGCTTCTCTCGAGGAATACGCCAAATACCATCGCTTTTGGGTGTGTTGTCACCCTCCGCCCAAAAAAAACACATCGCATTTACACCGCCAGGACAAATGTCTGCCCTCTAATCTCCACAACAAATGTTCACACCCTTTCCCCCTAGAATTCTTCAAGTGAAAGAGCACAGCGGGGCACTGAATGTTTACGCTTGCAAGTCTCTACTATATTGTGTTTTGAGAAAGGGTCAAAATTGGCTGTGCCGCGCCCGCCACGCAAAGTACCGCCATGAGTCTGACCAATTGACCAGCTAGCGTGTTTTGTTGCACAGCTCTAAGAGGGCAAACCGTTTGTTTGAACATGTTTACAATAATGTCAAAACCTGGCAGAATGATTGGATCCTCAAGGAAGTAAAGGACCTACATCGTTTTACCCCGCAGAAAAGACAAAAAAACCTATACCAAAAGGAGAACCGCACCTTCCAAGAGTGGTCCACGAACCTGTGCTCTTGCGTGGGCCAGTTCAGTCTTGGGAAGGTTCTGGTGGGCCTCTTCAACATGGGAACTCAAAGCCACTACAATTGTCGCTGACGGAAATCCGATACGAATATGGGGATGTTCTCCAAAGCAAAGCGGAGACCTTCACGTGATGCCCTCATGGCTTAAAAAACCATGCAAAACATCAAATAGTGTCAAATCAAATAACTTTGTTGCTTAGCATCCTCAGAGGTCACTTTACCCGCAAGCTCCAAAAAGTCCTGACCTTGCTGGCTGGTAATTACATCTTCAAAACCCAGCTATTCCAAAGTACTGATAAATTGTTGCCCCATGAATAGACCCTATAAGTACAAAGTTGGTGTTCTCCCATTTTCTCCCACCCGGGGACATGTCTTTTCACCGGGCCCACGAAGAAAAAAAAAAAAACATGGCTCTCACACGGTCAAGCCGCATACGCCGCGTGTGGCTCTTGCACTGCCCGCATCGTGAGGCACGGAAGCCCCGCGGTGCCTGGCGGGCCGAGTTTTGGCGAGGGACGAAATCCGCTTCTCGCGCCACTTTGAAGCCATGGGAAACATCAGCAAACCGCCAAGCATGTGGATGGACCAGCTGATGCAGGACTAAATGAAACCATGGTTGTTTAAGTTTCTTAGTATTTACGTTGGGGAAGCATCAGAAACCAGGGCCCCAGGGTTTCTTAGGTGGTGCGAGGTGGATTTCGCAACCATCCACAGTAGGAAATGTGTTTATGCGATCCGGGAACCTTTCTATGCTCCAAATACCAACAACGTTAACATACTTAATACACATTTGCTTTCGGGTTTGATGTGCCAAGCCCTAGTGGAAAACCCATTTTGAAACGCTAGGATCTTCTTTTGGACACATCAGAGTAGATGGATGAACCTTTGGGGATGCGGTTCCCCTCTACGATGGGTTACACCCTCCTATGCATCAACCACCACCCTCCAATGTCCAAAAGTGGGGGTGGTAGGTGGACAAATCCGAAGCTTTCTTATGTTAAAGGCTGGAACTAGGATTTTAGCATTCAACTGTGGAGTCCCATGTGTTCCTTGCCAACCAGAAAGTACCCCCCACTATGATGTCACATGATGTCAGCCCCTGACTAATTAACAGGGATCGGTTTTCATTCTAGGAAAGCTGGCTCGTCAAAATATAATCTCGTCATATTGAATATGCTGATATTGTTTTGGACAATATGGTTCTCGTCATCTTGCCCTCCTTTCCCACGGCCCACCCCAAACAGGCCCTTTTGACACCCGCATAAGCAAGTCCGGATCCCCATCGACAAAGACCTCCTTGCACAAACGGGCAGTGAGCACCCCCCCCTTCCGAGGAAAGCAGCTTTATGGGAACTCAGCTTGTTTTACAACATCCCCTAGGTCCTCCAGTAGAGAGGTTAGAATAAGGGTACCCTTTTATCTAGTCTATTTTAGTAGGGGAACCCTCCCCCAAAAACGGGTCCCCATTTGATCAGCTCGCGGCACCGCCGACTTCGGTCCATAGCCTCTGATTCAAAAACTTGTAGCAAAGAACTCAGGAACTTTGCCCGAGCCTCAAAGCCCTTGTGGGGTCTTTTTTCTTTAATTGCCTTTATGGCTGCGCTGTCAACAATGACCGCTGACCGACTGGTCCCTAAGGCATTGGGCGCCAAAAAAAGGGCGCGTCGACGGCAACCAGCTCTGAATTACTGAAAGCAGCCTGGGCAAACGGGCAGCACGGCTTGCGGCGGGAGAACTCCGCGGGGCGCGGCACGCGAAGCTTAGAAGGGACAGGGCGTGTTCTTATGTTGGGGGGTTCGTCTAAGCCTCAGACACGAGCCGCTTTACGCGGAAGAACCCACATAACCGAGGGGCTTGCAAAACTCGTTCCCCGAAATAAAAGGGCTGGGGCTGGGGGTCTTATTCGAACCAGCGTTGCTCTGCGCCCGCCTCCTAACCAAGGGGGACCAAGAATGAGCGTAAAGAGTTTAGTCGGGCTCTCCTGCTTGTTTGGCCAAGCGCTGAGCAACGCGCGGTAGAGGTTCGCTTTTCCTTTGCTCGCCGTCGCGTCCCGCGTCGAAAGGACAAGAGTCTTAGCCGGAACAACGTGTTGTGTTTTCGACGCGGGACGCAGCCGCCGCCCTCTGTCTTCCTTCTGCTGAGGCGGGCGCCCTTTGTTCGGGCTTGCTGCAGCGCGAGTCGCCGCTTGCCTGTCGCCTTGCTTCTGACGATCGCTTCTTGACTCGCCCTCGGCCCCTGGCGCGCGGCCGCGGATCTCCTCAGCTTGCGTCGCGCCGACCGACACGCCGCGCCGACCCGTCGACCGCCCCGCCTTCTTTCTTAACCAGGAGGCAGTTCGGGTGCTGGGAGACGTCGCCCACCCTCCTTGCTCGCCTTCTTGCCCTTCTGGCTCTTCTTCGCTTTCGCGGCTTTTGTCTTTTTCTCCTCTTTGACTTGTCAGCCTTCTTTTTCTTCTTGTCGGAGGACGACGAGGACTCTTCGGAGGCCGCGGAGCTCACAGGCCTCTCCGAGGAATCATCTGCGGTTGCGCGCGTGCGCTTCCGCTCCAAGGACAGGGCCTCCGCCGCGCCCGCCACAGCTTCCTCCATCCAGGCGGTCAGGCGCCTCGCCGACGGCTTCTTTTTGAAGGCCGCCGCGCAGTCGGTCTTTGCCTCGACCCTGGGAGCCCACTGCTCCGGGTGCAGGCACATGGCGCCAGAAACGATGTGGCCCAGGCGGCACACAATGCCAGCCGCCGAGCCCGTTTACATTTTTTCTCCCCATCCTCTGTCAGGTAGTCCAGGAAATGGCTCAAGTGGTCGGAGAGCTCCGCGGGATCTCACTGGCGGGGGGCGAGCGAGGCTCGGAACCTTTCCTTTTTGCGCCTCGCGCCCCCGCGCCTCCGCAGGACGAGTTGGACCTTCGAGGCCAACGAGCAAGAATTTGCGGCCGCCCTGGCTCGGAGCCGGTCCGGGGCGCCCGAAGAGGCAGGCGACCCGGGCGCGGCGCCGAGCACTGGCTAAGACCAGCAGAGCAAAGTGGCCGCGCACAAAGAAGAAAAAAGTAATTTTTGGATTCCCCTCCCGCGGATGACCACCTTGTCGCGGTGGGAGGGCTCAGTACCCGGCTGCGGCCGGGGAAGCCAAGAGTCACCCAAGGCTTGTGTGTGGCGAGCTAGCTTCCCCTAGGATAATATGATTCGCTGGTTTCTACGATCTCGAGGTCTGTCAACTTTTGCCTCCAAAGACAGTGGCACAGTTGGTTTCACCCCGAACTCAGACCAATGTTCGAGCCTTTGCCATCTACTTGGCGTTGGACTACGGGGATATTGTATGGAACATGTCATGCTAAAACTAGTTGTCTAGAAACCAGTTGTTAGTCCCATACCTCCGGTGGCACACGGGCATGCATCTCAATTTGGGACCGTTTTGGTGGACATCATTTAGGCGTGGACTCATGTTGAGGTGGTTATTAAAGCCACGTGAAGAAAACACGGTTTGTTGAAGGCACCAAAAAAACGGTAGCTGCTTTTTGTTTCAATTCCAAACTTAAAATCGTAATTGTTTGTAACATACATTCCTTTTAAAGGGCGAGGTTCTAAAAGCAAACCAAAAGGGAAACCAGCCGCTTGGAGCTTCCGAGCCTGTCGAGACCTGGCCGCAGCCGCTGAAGACCATACCCTGCACGCCTCGACTTGGCAAATCCAAGCGACGTCGGGAAGGTGGGGTTGGGGTGTAACGGTGAATCCCCTGCCATGAAAAAAAACATACCTCACGTGGTGGAAGCACCCGAGCAACTGGAAACCATCAAATACCATTCGGCCTTCCTTGTTCTACATTACCCCCAGCTTCCTGGGGGCGGACCCCGCCTCCCTATACGGGTTACCTTGGTGACCCGGTTGGTCATTCAAAATGCTTGGCAGGAATCTGCGCCAAACCTTCCCCCAAAGGTTGTCTGGCAGGTCCGGCGGACCTCCATCCTTGTCATGGAGGATGTCTCAGGTGGCTGTACATCCCCCCTCCCTGGTACTGAGAAAAGGGCTACCCTTTTGTAGGTGTAATGGATAGGCCTAAGAGGCTAAGGACACACTAAAAGACCAGCGTTTACAACCCGAGGGTAAGCGACATAAGGCAGCTGGTTCTGGCTCAAGCTTCAGACCGCTTGCGGAATCCCACCGATGGTTTTGGATCTCGCTACAACGCAAAAATTAGAATCACAGCGGTGGCGTACTGTTTGTGACTTATGGCCATTGATTTCAGTTCGGGACCCTTTTGCGCACATCCTTTAGGTGGGGCTGCAAGCAGGCTCCATCCTTCCGCGAAAACTTGTCACGTTTTGCTGCCCGCGTCAGAGACGCTCTGCGCATGCTGAAGGCCGCTTGCGCGCAACCGCGCCTCGCGGATTAATTTGTTGAAATGAGTCACAATCAAAACCCGGTACTAAAATGGTCTACCCAGAACCATGTAAAGAATTTACAAGGCGGCCGCAGCTATTTCTGGTTGGGATCGTCCCTTACTAACCTTCATCTACCCCGGCTTTGATTGTGCCTTGCGCGCAGCTCGATTGTCGAGCACTCCAGGAGCCAGAGCTAGCTGCGATGAAGTGAAGGTTCGCGGTGTTGCCGTGGCCGGTTGTGTGTCAGCACTGTAAATATTTGCTGTTTGACTGTTCCGCGTTGGGGTGAACCACTGAAAGCTGACCCAAAGGGCTCCTCTACTTTAACCTAAGGGTCACGATCGCCAGATGCCCACAGAAACCAGGAAATCGGGGCGAGTTAAGCCTATACATAATATACTGCGTGGCCAAAACAAATATACCGTTCTCAGATCCCCTGCAAAAAGTTCAACTCTCAGTAGTTTACATAAACCACCTAAACAACAAACAGAAACCACTTCTGCCACCATAAACCACCTAACAACCACCTGTAAAAAATCCCAATAAAACCAACTTAAACTAAAAGTTTTACACCTCAGGGGACTCAGATAACTGGACCCACTGGACCCACTGGACCCACTGGATGGCTGGACCCCACCCTGGACCACTCTACCGTCGAGTCGCCGCAGCTGCCCCCCGAGGCGCAGCGGAGGCTGCCGCCGCCGGCTGCTGCGCTGAAGGCGCTGCCGCGGAGGGAGGCCACCGTGGCGCTGAGGTCCACCTCTCGATGGGTCGACCCCACCGAAAAGCCCCGAAACGGAGGGCTCGGTTGCTGTCTGCGCCCCTGAAAGTGACTAACTTTTGGTGGTTTCATACGGAAAACCCATGAGTTGGCAAAAAGTTGAAGCCCTCACATCCAAGCAAGATGCACCAAAGGAGGGTCGAAACCTCAACCAAAGGGGAGGAATCCGACCAGAAAAAGGGGGAAACAGAAGTATAGGACACATTCCAAGGGGAATGATTGACTGGAAGGAATTCATCGAAAGGTGTGACCTTTGGAGGAATCCGCTAACAAAAACATTGAAAAATGACTTAGAAGTAGAGAATCGAGAGGTGTCTTTCTACTTATCCCCTATCACAAATTGGACATGGAACCCAAAAGGTGTTCCCGAGTCGGAGATTCCTTCGACAAATGGGCGCCGGTCTCCATGTTAATCTGCAGAAGAGTACCTTTCTAGGTAACCAAGCAGAACAAGTTTACAGATGAATTCATCTTGTTTTTTTTTGGGGGGGTTGCTCACTTGAATTCCTGTAGCTGGCTCCTATGAACTTACTCTCCCTCCAACAATCATGAAAGCTGGCAGACTATGTTCCTTTGGCAACGCCTCTGATCGTCCACTTCAATGATTGTTGAAAAGAGGGTACTATGTAGGTGGTAACCAGGGTTCTATCCCTGCTTGCAGAGTTGGTTGGACAACACTCTGCTTGTGATTGGGTTCTCCATTTTGCTCGTTTGGTCCTTGGTGAGTCCGTCTTCATTTGCTCATCATCCGAAAACCCGCCAGTTAGGACACGGCACCTTTTCTGGTACAGGAAAACTCAAGGAAAAGCACGATCTTTTGGGGAGGGGTTCCCTTTCACACGTGGCCCACAAAAACGGGGACGGCCTTTCATGGTGAATGGTCTGGTTCTCAGCAGGGAATGACCCCGACCATCCGGGATGTGGTTTCCTGTTAAGGGGGATGTTTGGGATTCCGAAAAACCCTCTGATTCCCTGCTGAGCCAGCAAGTTGGAGGGTACCAAGGTCCCACACTTAGTGGTACATCGACCTATCCTCAAAAAGAGACACACCGTACTGATACTGAAGGTACCTAAACACTCAAACTACACTTAAAAAGAAGAATTCGCCCCATCATTTGGGGCGATGTTCCATTCTTCAGGGTAGTTTGAGAACCCAGGTAGACGAAACTGGTATTGTTGACCCTATATTGTCAACCCCAGTTCACTACTATATAGGGGGGTGTCCCTGGGATTAGTGGGGAATCAACACTTTTGGAAGGGAACAAAACTGGGGTTTCTGAACCCGGGGTCAACAGTAGCAAGGGGAGCTATGGTTCTCAAAGTCTCACCAGTCCTGAATAACCCATTTTTTAGGAGATTTTGAGGGTTCAGGTAGACTAGGTCCTCCAGTAGAGAGGTTAGAACAAGGGTACCACCATTTTTCTGTAGTCGATTTTAGTGGGGGAACCCTCCCAACCAAAAAAGGGAAGGGCACCTAGCTGGGGGACCTAGTAATGAACACCCCCAAAAAATAGACCCTGTTTGTTAATATGGGGGTGTCCCTGGTTTTTGTGGGGATTGTTCACTTTTGGAGGGGAACACCTCCCTATTCATAAATTGGGTTGATTAATAGGGGGTCAACATAAGAAAAAGTCAATGCCCCCTTCGCCTGGCCAAAGTTGAAGAAGACCTCGTCGATGATGGCGTCCAGCCCTCTGGTGCCGCCCTCCCGGTCGAAGGCCAGCGGCGCGGCCAAACTCGAGGGCAGGCGATTTGGACCAGAAAACTTGAAGCAACCCCCGCAACGAGCCAAACTCCCCCGAAACATGGGATGGAGATGTGTTTTGGGTCTCTCTTTTTTGGGGAGTTGACCGTTTGCTGAGCTCCTTGCCAAAAATCTCCGAAGGCTTATACCAGCTGACTTCGTTGGAATGGGAGTTCAACTTGGTAGCTCAACTAGTCGGATAGCATCGAATCACATGCTCTGCAGATTAGCCTGGGCCAGCTTGTTGGGGGTCTTTGAAGGAAGGTTGCTCCAAACCTGGATGCTTGTTGTTCCATTCCAGGAGCTATGATTCTACAAAGTGGCAACCAAAAACCCAGGTTCCCACAGCCAGTTGAAATGTCGTTTTTGGGGGTATTTTTTTGGGGGGGGCTGAAAGGGAAACCAAAAGGACAACCAAAAGGACAACCACTGGACTTGCGGGGGGGAGGGTCTCCAAGAAAAACACGTTGGCAAGTTCTACAATCATGCACAAATCTGAAACCAGGAATCCCCAAGCACAGGATTACATACTGAACTGGCTTTCCCTCGAGGTGAGCTCGCTATTTAACGGCCACAACCTTGCAGTCGAAATCAACTGGCTTTGGGATGAGTCAGTTTGGGCCTTATAACGGTACGTTGGCTGCAGCAAACAAGCTGGAGGATGAAAAAACTGACCCATGAATATGCTGCCCACAGGCTTGGGTCGGTACCACCCATAACTGGTGGGTGGTGGGGCAAGGCCGCTAGTGAGCAGGAGGAAACTTCCGCAGATCACGACGCACACCCAGCTCCGAGTAGACCCTGTGACACCCAAACAGGGTTCTCAATTTGACGGCCACTTGATCACTAAGCAGATTCCCTTATCACAGAACAAATCTACCGAATGATTGGAATCAGGGGGAGTGTCCCATTCGGAGATGCTCCACCTCAGCTGCATCCTTAAGGGGAACCCTCAACGCCTGGGTTTACTTGTAGGTTCTTCAGTTGGGCCCCCATGTTTTGGATGCGGGGAAACCCCAGACTCCCAGAGTTGTTTCACATGGAACCTACCAAGAGCAGTTCCCTTCGCGTGATGCGCGAAGCTTCCTTGCAGACAATTCACCCGCTGGTTGAGAAGGTGGGTTTGGATGGTATAGTACCCTAGCTAAGCATCTTGGGCCCTCAGAACGGTTCCGGATTGAAAAAACGAATCAATGCTTAATGGAAGCGTAAGCAAACGGGCAAACCGTCCATGCGGAAACTAACAGGGGAAAACGCCTTGCTTTAGGTCCTACACTGAAGCTTGCCCCAGATGAAAAGGACAGCGCTGCTATAAGACTGGGTCACTGAGAGCCGCGAAGCAAAAACGGCCTTGGGCTTTGGGCTTCCTATGGTCTCTTCTTGGACACGGACCTGAGAACTTGGACAAGGACCTGAGAAAAGCCGAGCAGCTGAAGAATGCGACCGCCGTCTTCCAGCCAGGTGACCTCCTGTTCCAGACAATCCATCGGCTGGCAAGTTGGCATGACATGAACCCATTGCGAAGAACTTCTCAAACGAACAGGGCCCCCCCAAGGTCACTGGATTTTCAATGTACTGGTCACTGGTCCCTCAAAACCATCGCCACTTGAGATTTCCCTCAGGGAAAGGGCTTTCGGAAACCCGAACAAAAAGTCTGACGAAGAACCACAAAAGGGCACACCATGGCCTCAAACACATTCTGTGAGGGGCCATTCTTATATGGCCCCATGCAGCGTTGGGGGTCATGTCCAGACCATTTGTTCGCCGCTGACATGGTAAGAAAGCAAAACAACCACGAACTTAGGGAGTGAGCAGTGGAAACCACTTGCCCTTTACAGGGAAGAACGAAAGAAACCATCCACCTCTCCCATTTGTTGAGACAAACACAAGCTGATAGCCCCCATATCTCCGCTTCCCTTTAGGGCTTCGAGATGGTTTGGAGGAGTTCTTAGCGGTTTCCCATTTACCCTCAACAAGAACTAGGGCTTTAGCTCCAAATGCAAACGACCAACGAAGTGTTGCCTGATAAACTTGTCCTCCTCCCACAAAACGAAAAACAAAACACGCACAACTTGTGTCATGGGGGCTTGGGGTGCGGAAGGGGTGTGAGATGCATAGGTGTCCTTCTAGGGGAAATAGATGGCCCTGGTAGATGATTAAACCACCCGGTAAACCAGGGCCATCTATGTTTCTAGCAAAACAACCAAAAAGGACACCTGTGGTGAGACCCCGTTCCACTCCCAAAACCGCTTAAACTAACGCACGTAGTCAAGGCGCATGCAGCTCCGTGGCCGAGTGCGAGCCGCCCATGACCAGCACCTGGTCCCCGAGATCTAGGTCCAAAGCTTCTCGCAGCTCCAGCACCTGCGCGTTGGCCCATTGGTACGTCGAAGAAAAACCTTCAGGTCCAATCTGGGGAAAACTAAAGAATCTCAAAAGGGCTTTAAAGGAAGCAAGTCCGAAGATACGGACATCAAACATACATGACCCTTAGAGCAACAAGTTTCACGACCCATGACCCTTACAGCAACAAGTTTCATGACCCTTACTGATCCACCAATTCGCCAAAGGCCAACACAACCACACCCAGCCGCGGATTTGTTTCCTTCGCTCGGACCGGGCGCCCTCCGAAGTGCCTGGCTGCCGCTCTTCACCGGGTGGGCGAGCAGCGAGGAGCGGTGGCTCTGCAGTGGCGCGCCCAGGTGCAGGCCTTGGGTTGGGAGAGAGTGACACCCGGGTTGGGTCAAGCCACACCTTTACCCTGGCAGAACAAAGAACTTGTTGCTGTTTGTTTGCAGCCCCCTGCTAAAAATGAAGAGAACCAACAAACAAACAACAACTTGCGCACAATTCTATTTTAGGGTTCTCCTAAGGGTCACCAGACCCCTTTTGGGGTTCCCTTAAGTGGTCACACTACACACACACACAATTATGGAGGATACCCAAGAAAATGAAGCCGCAGACATACGGTTCATGACCGTTGTAACCACAATTGTGCAAGGATATGACACTTGGCCAGCAGCTTGTCGCCACCATTTTGGGAGTTCCTTCCAAAGGTTCTCCACCCAGCACCTCCCAAACACTGCTCGTGCCCATGTCCAAACCCCCGAAGGAAGCAGTAACAAGTGGGCGCTGAAAACCCAGCGATTCCAGCGTCGCAGGCCCGTGCCAAGAAAACCAGGGCCCGGAACCTGGGGATTTGGACCTCTGGGGTCGCTTCTTTTCTTCGGCCGGATGGAGTCGAATCGAATCGGAGCCCAGGCGCTGCCCTGCGCTTCCGGCCAGGCGGAGTTCTCAGTCTGGCGGTCGGTGACCAACAGCTGGAGATGCCCCAAACCTCTCGCGAAGCGAGGCGCGAGAAGACGCGACTCGGCGCGCGGGAAGGCGCGCGGGCACGGGCAGGGCGCCCCAAGACGTCTACGCTGAAATTGTCTCCAAAAGCAAGAAATGGGGGGGAGACATGGAGACTGGTACTTGGAAGCCATGGTGTACTATGGCTTGGTCTAAACCACGGTTGTGACCAGGGACCAAGCAAAAGCAGGGCTCCCCAATTGGGCCTGTACAGTGTGGTCTGGAGTTTTGGCCTTTAAAAGTCTTCTTTCGACCACCCTAGAAACTCTCCATGACCTCAAATGGGCGTCAGTTGCTCCAAATTTGTGGGTACAGGTGGGCAATATATGTATATATATATATATATATGTATATATATGTATATATATATATATGGTGTGTATATATATATATATATGCAAACACACATTTGACCCATTTGGACTGCACATTTGGGAGGCAAAACACATTAAGCATCTCACACAGGCATCCGTTTTGAGGCAACCAACAATTTCCAAAGGAGGTCCCTTTCCCCTATGGAGGGTCCACTGCCTTTCCCCCTTTAGGCTTTGCTATCCCAACTGAACCAGGTGCTCGCCTGACGAGACATGAGACCCGACTTTGGCGGTCAACCCAAATGAAACTGGCAAGCAGCAGAAGGTTGCCTGGCGGAGGTTTGTGACAAGTTTGCCTTAAACGCCCAACCTGCAATACCCTTTGCAGCAAAGGGATCCCCCCAAACACGGAAACAAGAAGCGCTAGAATTGCGGTCTCTCCTCGCACTTAGCGTCCAAACGGACGCCTTTTTTCTTGTCCCTGCTTATTTTCTCCACCCTTTCAAACCAAAAATGCACCTGAACCCATTTTCTCGCAGAAAGCTCCGAGGACTCCTTTTTCTTGCACACTCCTTTTGTGCCACACTGGGGTCAACACTCCCCTCCCACCATCGACACGGCTCGCCTGGAACCTCCGGGGAAACCACCTCGCGAGCGTTTGGATGGCCAAGCCAGAGCTCACCCAGAGCTTCCAGGCGAGCCACTATAGCTATCCAGGGGAAACCATGGGAAAAATGATGTAAAACCTAGAGGTAGCCATACGAACCCTATGGCTCAGCAGAGGAAACCATGATGTAAAACCTAGAGGTAGCCATGCATGGCGCTAACTTGAAGCACTGGGTACATGGTTACCTACTATAGCGGCTTGCCTGGAAGCACTGGGCGATATTGAAAACGGCATCCTTCTTGAGAAGCCGGATCCAAAGGAGGCTCGACCCTTCAATGGAGGGTTGCTTTTGCTTTCAAGGGCACCCAAGGAACTGGTCGGCATGGGTTCTCCATTGGAGGGTTCCATATGGCTATGGGGTCTGCATTGGGTCAAAAGGGGGTCATGACCCTTGAGGCTATGGTTTGTATGTTTTCTTTGTATCCTCTTTGGTGTAAGGGCAAGCCAAAGAACAACTCCTAAGTGGGTTCCGCAAGCCAAACAACAACTCCCAAGTGGGTTTGCTGACCTTGGGACAAACTAGTTGGGCATACAAAATGATTTCGGCATCCTTTGGACATCAAATTTAGGTGGGGATTCCTGTGCACCAACCACTTTCGAGGTGGCTCCCCAGGAAACTTCAGAACCAGTTGAGGTCTGCCCAACCACGGAACCCTCTGGAACCCTTCCTGAATGCTCGGAATCAAAAAGCTTCGTGCGGAGACTCCAAAGCGTTCATTCGTCAGCGGACAGCAAGGAGAGGGGCCCTGAGAGGAGGCTGGGTCTCGGTCATTCAAAATTCATATGGCCTGTCCAATGATGCGTTTAGTTCCAAGAGCAATGACAAACATCGGGTTGCGAACTACCTAGAGCATGCCCCCCCCCCACCACAGGTCCAGTTCCCCTATAAGAACTGTGGAGCAGATCCTTTGACCGCACCTCACATGAGCAGTTCTTGAAAGGGTACCGCCCGCCCAGCCTCAAGAAACACAAGCACCAGTCGAATCCCCCAGCAAGCGCCTCACTCTCGGCCATGTGGATGGAGAAGCTGGAGTTCCTGCAATGAAAGCATCAGATCAGCAAGGATCAAGTGCCTTCTTGAGCACCTGTTTGATGCTTAGATTGCGTTATACAGAAGCTGAATCATTTAGATATACCCACCCACACGCGCACACACATACACATGTATCTGTTGTCTTGGCCCGCATCCGGGGTAATTATAGATATATAAGCTAATATGTTCTGACTTTGCTCCATGTCTAATCTATACTAAAATAAAAACCCCCAGCTTCTTTTCAGTGCCCTCGATTCATTTCTTGAGTGCTATGATCCATTTTGAAAATAATGAATAAGGTCACTTAGTCCAAAATCAAAGAGGTCACTTAAGCCATTTAAAGGGCACTTAGACCCTCAGGGTTGCCCTCCCCAGCAGATCCCTCCCCAGTTGGGGCAAATCGAGCCGCAGGGACACGTGAAAGCCAATGACACTCACACCGCGGGGGCCCGACGCTGGGCAAATCGAGCTACAGCGACACGCAAATGACACTCACGCAGGGGGTACCGACACTAGCGTAAGTGATCTGTTCAAGGGGTAAGTGACCTCGATTCGCACTCCCCACTGACACTGAAATGAAACGCTTTGACACTCAAAACGCCATTGTTCGGGCCATTCCGAGTCGGCCCCAATCAAATGTCGCAGTTGTCACACTTCAACACGGGTAGCTGTTCGATTTCAACAGGATCCCAACCCCTATCAAGCCAAACCGGGCACTTAGCAAACGAATCAAAGGGTCAATTGCGGCACCGACATGGCCTCAAGTGCCCTCGATTCAAAACACGTCAAGCGCCCTTCCTTAAAGGGCACTAAAGATATGCTGCTGGCCTGTAAAATAGTTTTGGAGAACAAGAACCAAGCGTGATCATGACTTGTTTTGGTGTTGAAGATCCCTCCAACTAACCCCATTCTATCTGTTAGGTCCTTGTATTCCCCTCTAACCTGGAATCTGACTGTTTGGAACTGAAAGCGACCAAATCTCGGGTCAGTTCCATGTTGGACGGGAGGGTAGATTGGGTATCTAAAAGGATTTAGGGTAGCTTGAGTGTTTTCCCTGCGTTGCTCTTCAAACCAGGAAAAAGCACGGCCACACTGCACAACAAAAAGAGTTTCTGGAGATACGGCTACTGCGTGTCTGTCCTGGCCCGACATTCGATGTTCACCACGTTGGTGTACCCTAAAATATCACATGCGGAGTGTTGCTGTTTCAAGGGTACCTTTCTTTGTGGTCAAACGGAAGCCCGAAGGTTAACCATCCATTTTCGGGATCCCCTAAGAGCAAACACACCCAGACAATTGTCCGTCTGTTGAGGCTCACCTACACACAATTTAGCTGGGCTGTCCTCAGATCCCCCTGCTAAAAGCTTAACTTTTAGTGGGTTCAATGGAAATCCGCACTAGACACTAAAAGGCTAAAAAGCTAAGGAAGCGGATGGATGGGAGCCACCAATGTCCGATTCCAAATTTTGCCTCTCACGTCACGGCCGCAACTGCCCGACTCGACTCGCCGACTCACCGACTCACCGCGCCTGTCCGGTTCCGCGGTGAGGCGCCCGCCCCGGAGCCAAATGCGCTCGCTCTCCAGCACCAGGTCCTGCGAGTTGGGTCTAGTGGCCCTCCCCATCTCCTCAACATGATCCTCAGTTGTTGAGTGACCCTGGAAAAAAATAATTGGAACCCTTTTTGGATGCAAGTCAAACTCAGCTGGGCATCCGGGAGCCTTGGTAGAAACAAACGACCGCCCAGGCAACCATCCAAGCCAGAGCTGTGAGGTACAAATGCCTTGGATATACCTAAAAGCAACCGGGTATTTGGAGTATCAATGGACGGATCCTTCAATGGGAGGCTAAACGGCTGGTTGTTGAGTTGCAAGCGACCGAATCGTGGATGATGCCAAAGTGGGTCAAACAACACTGACTATTCTTTGCAGTGACGGCCAAAACTGGGCTAGGGCAAGTCCGTCCATTTTTCCTACCGTTTGTGCCAGCCCAGCATGCAATTGCAGGGTAAGCAAACGGATCAGCGCTCAGCAAAGCAAACAACGCCAGCCTCAGGACACCCAACATAGGCTCAAAAACTGCCAGCCCTCAATGATCCCCAACGCCCCCCCAATCTCATTCGTCGAATGCATTCATAAGCGAGGGCTAGAATGTGAGCTATTCTCGTTAAAGGACCACCCTGTGTCACATCAATTGTGTCTTTTTGTCCGGGTTGTACATTCTTTCCAAGGTATATGTTCGGCTGGCTTCAAATGAGCGGACATCATGCTTTCAAGAGATTGTGATGGTATTTGGAGATTACGGGGATCCAGTTAAAGCGGTTGAACCACCCCCTTTCAAAGGATGCCATAAGAATCCTGACACCCTTCCAATGGGTCCTTGCTGATGGTGAGCTCTCTTTCTCTCGTCCTCCATCATCTGCTTCTTTGCGGATGGGTTTAGGGAAGCGACAAACAGAGCGGAAAGGGAAAAAGCATGCCACGGCCTTCTCCCTCTGCCTTTGTGGCCGTGGAACATATATGTTGCACACCCCCCCCCCATTTGTAGGTGTGTCCTTTTCAGGGGGCTACTTGTTGATTGGTTTCAAGGCCAACTTCAAAAAGGAACCCAAGTATTTGAGGGTTCCCATGTTTGGCGACAAAGCCTTCCGATCTCTCAAACTTTTGGAAAGGGAATTCAAAAGGATCTGCACATCTTGAGGCTTCCCATTCTTCTTGGTGGTTCATTCATCCCTTGCCAAGTACTTCGTAGCATTATATGTGATAATCCAACTCTAACCTCACATCCAAAAGTCTAAGGACCCGTACGGCTGCGGCTCCGCACGCGTCCTGACGCGAGAGGTCCACCTCCAGGTGGCCCTCCACCCGCAACAAACTCAGCGCTCCGCTCTGCACGTCCAGAATCACGTGGCTGCCTCCCGCGCGCGACGCGACGGGACGCGGCTCGCGGCGCAGGCGCGACGAAGGCGCGCGGGAGTCGGGCGCAGAGCTGTGGCGGCGGCAGGACCATGAAACCAACATCTGCTGACCTCAACGACTGCTTCAACAGCATTGTTGGACTTGGTTGCTCATAGCCTGAATCCCTTTGGCACTCATGACCATGCCTGCAGCGAGTAAAAGGGTACGTTGACCATGGCAATGTGCAAGCAGTTGAATTTCATTTGGGAGCAAAGCAGCATAAACATGCATCTGAGTAACGTTATTACTACACTTCCCGAAACTACAACAAAGAAAGCCCCAAATAAGCAAACACCTTCCTGGCGGCAAATATCACATAACCCCCCAAAAAAAAACAAGCATTGGACCATGTTCGGGGTTGCCTTAGAACCAGCGGCTTAGGCTTTGACCGCCTGCCGGGATCAGCAGCTCCTCGCTCAAAATCGGGGGCTCCTCCTCCGGCCAGTCGGAAGGCTGGGACCACCGCGTCACGTAGCTGAAGCCCACGCCTGAGGCCTCAGCCCACTCTCGCTGCGGGAATTCCAGAGCTCGGCGCGGGAGAAGCGCCCGAGATGCCCCGCGGACGTCGGATTGACCCCAAACCCCATTTCGGCACACTGAAGCCAGAACACTGGCGTGGTTCTACCTATTGTCGGGCTTTGCAATTTATGTTTTTGGCTCACGACTACTGCCTGGGCAATCGAAAAAGAGCTATTTGAGGGCCCATGGGGTGTAGAAGGGTCCATAAGCCCAAGAAATCTTCCCATCTTGACAAAGAACCTTGTGCACAACAACAAGGCCGCTTCCTAAAGGCCATCCTTTTCAATTGGAGCCCTAGGGGTGTTGCCCTTTTCGGCCTTCTTCGCGGCATTGGATCGCGGGAAAAGCACCTTTGGGAGGGCGCAAGGTGCTTAGGCTCATACAGGTTGCGAACATGTCTCCAACCCCCTTCCTGAGCGGCCCAACGACTACTTGTGCAATGCCTTCAAAACCCCCAGCAAGCGGAATGGCTGGGCCCTGACCTTTTTCAAATACATCGTTCTATGTGCACTGGTGTTCAATGAACCTTGTTCGAAAGGATTTCCGGCAGCTTGCCACATCCTTCTCGCAACTTTAATCAGCCATGCAGATTACTTTTGAAGGTCACCGAATCGAGGTTGGATTGACTTTTCGCATTTTGAAGTCCCAAAACCAGTCGAGACCCTTAGGGAAAAATCACCGTTTTCGCTCACTCGGGTTCCCGGCAGTGAGTCCCTGGCCGCAGGTCTGCATGATCTCTACCGCATCGCCCCCCAAACCTTTGGCCGCCGAGGTGACGCACGTTGCCTCCGTGTCCGTGGCGTGCAGAGGCACCTCGCGTCGTTGACGTGTTCCCCCACCAAAAAAACGGATCAAACCCTGCTTCAAAGACACTAGGGATGGGCTCTTCGAGGCATGGAGGGTATCTCATCCACTTGTAAAAGGGGGATATACCGCGCTGGTGGTATATATGGATGTGGGTCAACATTAAACCGCCAGGGGATCGCAGGTTTCGGTCCATGTGTTCACATGCCAGGGCTCCATTTCCTGATTTTGGGTCCACAGCCACTTGGGGTTCGGGGGCCGAGAGAGTTCCCACGAAATGGTCTCTGGCAGCAACTGAAGAACTGAAACCCGTAGACATACCGAATATATTTGGAGCACTCAAGGGTAACAAGGGGGTGCCGCAGCCCAACCCTGGGTGGTCCTTCTGGAGAAGTTCCCCTTGGCCCATGTTGGGTACAGATCTGATCGCCATTTGCACAAGGCAGGACATTGGAGCTATGAGAGTCACCGTCCGATGATCGATCAGCTGAAAGAGGAATGGGAACCCAGTTGATTTGTCTGCCTGGACCTTCTGCCTTTGACTGGCTATTCGGGAGATCGTAGCACTTTTTGCCACAAAAAACCTGAAAGTCCTACAACTCTCAAAAACACACACTATTGACACTATTGAATGCTTGGGGCCTTTGACAGATTAAAGCAAGATGACGGAAAGCGCTTCTTGAAGCGCTGGGAGTTAGTGTGCGAAGTTGTGGGGGGGGGGGGGGGGGGGGAAAAAATAGTAAAAGGAGAATTCAAAGAATTATTCTTTCTACTATTTTTTTCCAACAGCAACACAACAAACAGAAAACAAAATCCAGAACAACAAGCAAACAAAATAAATAATCACAACCAGCAACAAAAATATTTAATCACAGCATGCAACATTAAATAATTCAAACAAGCATACCAACAAAACAGCAACACTCTAAATCATCAAAGAACCCAAACTCAAAAACACACATCAACAAAAAACAAAGCAACATACCAACAAAAAATATCACAAGAGTATCAAACAAAACAAAAACAAACAGCCAAAGCACGAAAAAATCAAAAGAGCATACCAAGTCTAAACAACGCACTTTGAAAGAGATAAGCAAATTATAATAATTCAATCTTTACAAACGATAAATATATTACAATTATAACATATAATATTTTACATGTGATAATCATAGTATGATTAAACCTGTTTTTAGTGTTTCCAGTCTCCTATGTTGTTCCAAGAACTGCTCAAAATGTTTCTGATATTATACCAGATTAAGTTAACGTCATAATCTTTCATTGGTGCTCTTTGTTGTATTAAATAACGCAACACTGATACCAAAGTATAATAATTACAATGCATTGTTGTCATTCCTCCTCTTTCATTAATACTATTACCATTACGTTTAACGAGTTCTTCTTTCATTATGTTTTCGTAAATCTCTTTTATCCATTGATGATTTTGTTCTCCATACTCAGCAAACATATCTAGATATATATCTTTCATTGTTTTATCGTTTTTAATTACTTCAATGACTTGTTTATACGATGGATAGGGATTATCCTTAATGAAACTCAATATTATCTTTCTATCCTGTTCCAGCTCTTCTTCTGTCACTCCTATCATTGGCATTTTGCTCTTATTATATTAAGCATTTATTCCTTTAAGTCATTTTACATTATAATTATAACATATAAGGGTATAAATGTTATAATCATAGTATGGTTATAATTTAAACACCTACATTTGTTGCACTCAACATCTACATATGTTGTGTTCAACATGTACATGTCCTCAAGAAAACATGGGTTGTTCCATTGCTCAAATGTACACATGTTCAACCCAACATATACATATGTTCATTCCAACATATACATATGTTCAACCCAACATATACATATGTTCAACCCAACATATACATATGTTCAACCCAACATATACATATGTGGAACTCCACATCCACATCATCCACTACATTCACCTTTTGAATGTGGAACCCCACATATGTATATGTACAACCCCACATCCACATATGTAGAGCTCCACATCAGAATATGTAGAGCCCCACATCAGAATATGTAGGGCCCTGCCCTGTTTGACAATTGGTGAGAGTTTCCTGATATATCTATATGAATATTGGTGCTTTTTAAAATTGATAAACTATGGAAGGCTAATGTCTTCATCTAAATCTAATTCGTCCATCTCTTCACACACTTAGAGCTGAAAAAACAGTTTGCGATGCAACCAGAGGAGCCGACACCAAGCACGGATGGCGCACACACCAACACGGATGGCGCACACACCAAAAACGGATGGCGCACACACCAAAATGGTGTGTGCTCATTTTGGCTGGGTTTTCAAGTTTCAAGCCCAACCCCAAACCTAAATCCTTAATCCGTCAAACTCACCAACATTTCACAAATTAATTCGCTCGGTATTTTGTATAAATCTTCCTGTTTATGTATTGTTGGATTGTCTCCCCATTTTTCCTTAGTGCCTGATGGAAGCCGTTGTGCTGTTTCAATATGTTTATTATTCCTGATGTTGCCACAATCCTTTTTACATAATTCTCTAGGTTTCCAAGTTGTAATGTTATTCCAGAGCCTAGTGCGTTTTCTGTAAGGCATTCCATATTTACAGTAATCTACATCTTTAAAACCAAACTCATCCATAAACTCCTGATTTTTTAATACTCCAGTTTGTGGATTTTCGATTACAAAATATTTAGGATTGAAATATTTGATAATCGCAATAGTTTTTAAGACAATATTATTTGCATATTCGATATTCCTAGTTCCCCTAGTTTTTGCTACACTGTATTCAGTGCATGGAGGACTACTCCAAATAAAATCAAAATGGTTTCTGTCAAACTGTTTGTAATCCCACTCCAAAATATCAGTGTTGATATCAGCATTTTTCAAGTCTAATGATATTACGTTAAATCCAAGCGACTTTGCTATGGTTCCGACGCTTTTTGTTCCGCTAAATAATTCTAATAAATTCATTTATTAGAATTATTTAGATTATTAATTATTCAAATAATGCATATGCTCCATCATCATTTTTTGAAATTTTATAATAGTCTAATGTTTGTTGCTTTGGTTGCTTGATTTTTCCTGTATTCAACATTTCACAGTATTTCTTTTGCTTTGTAGGGTAGTCGCCCGTTGGTCTTCTTATAGATTTTGCTTGAAATATCTTTTCGATTTTTTCCTTCTCCTGCTGTTCGCTTTCAACTGGTTTCATTTTGTCATCAATGGATTTAATCATATCATTTAAGGTTTTAATATTTTACCAATTAATGTTATCTTCTTCATTAAATCATTAATAGTATAATTCTCATTTTCAGACATTACTATATATTTATTTAGATAATTATTTATTTAATTATACATTTATAAAGTGCAATTATGTTAAATCTACTCTTTAAATACTAATTTTTCATCATTTGTTTAACAGTTTCCTGTGTTTCGTTTTCATTATTATCGGTTGGTGTTGCTTGCCTACCAAATTTAAAAGTTATACTATGGACATCAGTTTCTAAGTTGATACTGTCTTTAGTTTTATCAATATTCATTTTCTTATCATTTTTACTTATTTTGAAACTTGTCGGAATACATGAACATTTACATGTTTTATTATTTTTTATTTCTAATTCATTTTTAAGTTCCAACATCTTTTTGCACATAGGACAAGCAATCTCAAATACTGATGTTTCTTTAACAATTTCTCCGCTATCTTCATCTGTTGAAGAAACACTTAAACCTATCTTATTCTTTTTGGTTTTCTTTTTTGGCATTTATATTAATATTTATATTTTTAATATATTGTATCAAAAACTTAATTAATTCTAAAATAAAACAACATATTTTTTTACATCTATTATCAGTTATGACAACCCGTTCTATATTTTCTACTTCATTTATTATATCAATATAATCCGAATAACTCATATTCATATAAATAATAAGATAAAATAGTTATTTAATCTTATTATTTTCATGCATAATAGAATATTGGTGGGGCTCAGCACTGGGGTTTTCTTTACAATGCATCAAACTAATTAGCTTCAATGCTTATTGATTGAAAACAATGGACGCATCGGCGATGCCTCGCGAAGCTTCGCGACAGCCTGTTCCATTTTTATGATATTCACTGCCAGCATATCATAAAAAAGAGGTTCCATTAATATTAAATAGAATATGTATTTAAACTATTTTCTTTAGTAAGTTTTATTGCAGTTGATAGACTAACATCTCTAATATTAATATCAATAACTTCTTGTACACTATTTATCATTTCATTTGTATACATATCGGGATAATCTTTCATAAAATTTACTAACTTTCTAAAATTAAAATCTAGGTTATTGTCATTTTCAATTGAGGACTTGGATACTACGATATTTTGTTTTTTAATTGCAGATAAAAAGTATAACATTGTATCATAATATATTTGTTCAGTGTCGGGCACTAAGATATCACCAAATTTATATATCCTCCGAATACTAGCCACTTCACTTAAATTAATAGATTCTATTGCCATTATGATATAATTATATTATATGTTTTTTATTTTATAAGTATTTATAATATTATTTTTATTATGCCTGATGTAAAACCAATTGATGAAATCAAATATGACTTTAAGCAAAGTAAGCATGAGGTTGTCCCTAAATTGCCTATGAGAGCTATGATTGTCGGACCATCTGGAAGTGGAAAATCAACTTTACTTGTATCAATGATACTTGATATTTATAGAGGTGCATTTGAAAGAATTTTTATCTGGTCTCCATCAGTAAATTTGGATAGTATTTGGTTGCCAGTGAAGAAATACATTAAGGAAGGTTTGAAAGTAGATAATGATAAAGAACCGTGTTGGTGGGATGAGTTCAATGTTGAAGATTTAGAAAGAGTTATAGAAACTCAAAATAAAATAATTGAATACCAGAAAAAACAAGGAACGAAGAAATTATTTAATATTTTGGTAATTTTGGATGATGTATCTGATAATCCAGCAATAACAAGAAATAACAAATTGTTAAATTCTTTATTTTGTAGAGGTCGTCATAGTGGAATATCAACACTTGTAAGTCTTCAAAAATCATCAACCGTACCACCAATTATTAGAGTAAATATAAGTCATTTGTTTTATTATAAAGTTAGAAATTTTAAAGAGATAGAAATATTGCAAGATGAATTATCAGCAATTGTTAGAAGCGATAATTTACATGAAAGCAAGAAACTAATTTATAAAATATATGAGACTGCCACTGATGAACCGCATAGTTTTTTATATATTAACCTTTTAGAAAAGAACCCAGATAAAATGTTTATGAAAAAGTTTTCTCAATATTTGAAAATTACTAATTAAATAATTAAATAATTAAATAATTAAATATATTATATTATATTATATGATATTTTATGATTTACCAATAGAAATTAAAAACCTTGTATTGTCTTATAATTTAGGCGATGTTAGATTATTAAAAATAAAAAATAATAATATTACTAAAAATTATATTAACAAATATAAACCAGTATATAAATCTTACACATTAAATAACATACATTATTTTGAAATTGATAATATCAATATTAATAATGGAATATCATATATTTTTAATTTAAGTGAGTTAGATAAATTACATCAAAAAAATAAACCATTAAAAATATTTATTGAATATGATATATTTGTTACATTTAGCTCGTTTACTCGTTGGTTTCATGTGTGTAATCGAACTTTAATATCAATTAATTTATTTGATATTTATTATTTTCTTAATAAAGACCTTCATAAAGTTAAATTAGTGTATGCGAGTGATGTGGTTAATTTTATTTCATTACAAGTGAAAAAAATAACTATTAAAGTCATCAATGAAGATGACCAAATTATTATTGATGACTTTTATTTTTATCTTTAAATTAATAGCATTAAACCATAGGCTTAATGTCATTAATTCAGAACAAACTATAACTACACAAATTTAACGCTGGTAATTTATATATTAATTTGTCACTTTTTACTTTCTCCAGTTTTTCTAATCTTTCACTCATTTGCTTAATTGCTTTTAATTGTAATTTATCAATATTACTTAAATCTAATTGTTCTACATCAATATCATTAATTTTATCAATAGATGAAGTTTCAATATTACTATTTGAATTACCCATTTATATATTATTATTTTAGATTATAATATAATACAAAAATAAATATTCAAAGGTATACAATACAATAATAAATATTCAAAGGAATTAGAATAGGCCAACAAAACCCCCACATAATAGGAGTACATAACATACAACACTTATGTGTTCGCCTGTCGAATTCCTCTTCTCTTCTTTGTCTTTTTAATTCTTTAATATATTCATCAAATTTAGAATGACTAAAATTACATTTTTTATTATTACATTTATCTAATGTAAATTCATCTTTATTTAACTTAGTAATTATACAACCACAATAACAAGTTTTTTCTCTCATACTATCATTCTTAGATAATACTTCTATTTTAACTTTCCTGTCAATGTCCATATATATATCTAGATATATTAATTATTTATTTAATTATTTATATATTTATTTACTTATATATTTAAATTATTTTTTTTCTTTTTTAAATTCCTTGATTTCTTTTTCAAGTTTATCTACTTTATCATGTAATTCTAATACTGCTTTATGAACTAACACGGGTAAAACTAAATAATTCAATCCTAAATACTCTCTGTCTTTACTAACAACATTTTCAAATTCTTTAGGGATTGCTTTTAATACTTCATCTGCTATATATCCTATATGAGTTTTACCGCCATCATTTCTATCGTGTCTTTTAAACTTCTTCGGTTTAAATTTCTTAATAACATTCATACAATTAGATTTGATATTGTCTATATCATATTTCAATCTTGAATCAGATGAATCAACAAACGTTCCGTTGATGGTTTCTGTTGTTGCTGTTAAATCTATATTAGTTCCTGTTGATGGTTCAATTAAATTACACAACATTTTTTTCGTTCCTGCAACTGTTACATTTTCATTAAAAGTCGATGGAGCATTATTTGTAAAACTTTCAGTATTTACTGTAGTTCCAAATGTCTTATCAATAGATAATAAAACTGAAGGTGTACTTGAAGCATCTGAAACTCTAAAAGCTGTGTTTGATGTTCTGAATATTACATCAATTGTAGATAAATTAGTTCCATCATGATAAGTTGATATTTCACTTGTTCCCATTTTAATATCAGTTCCAGTAGTCATTGAAATATTATTTAAAAATGAAACCGTTGTTAAATCGAATGATTGAATGGTATTAGTTGCTAAATATGCATTTTGAACTGCTAGGTTAGTATCAACGGTCACTAATGTTCCACCATTAGGCGCTATATGATTGCTTCTTAATGCTCCATTAGTTTTAACATAAACATCATCAGCAAATAAATTACCCATAAAATCAGCAGATAATAGAAAAATATTATATTATTCTATTATTAAATTAATTTATTTTAAAGTGTGAATAATCTATAACTTCTTTTTTAGATTTTTTATTTAATAGTTTTTAGTTTTATTTTTAATATTATTATTTTCAACCTTATAATTAGGTTCATCCTCTACAATCTTTTTAATGTCATCATAACTGACTTTCTTTTTAGGATTTATAGTATTTTTTATATCATTATTAGGCATTATATATAAGACTACAAAATTTCCTTTACAGGTTCAATGCTTCTTGATACGTCCTTGCCAGTATCACCATATAATGAGTGTTGATGATTTGTTAATGGGTTAAAACCTCCTCTGTTTGATGTTATACTGCCTCTATCTAAAATACTGACTATATCTCCAAAATTTCTTAGGCTTGTGTAGTTGTCATCGTTTTTGTTTGACATTGAAACAAAAGGAGCACCGTACGTTTTCAAACGAATATTTCTATCAGGATTTTCTTTTAAATATTTAGCACAGAAGCTGATGCTCCAAGACTATGACTAATCACTTCAGTTACATTATGGTTTTCATCAAGTATATCGCTAATATCTCTATACCTTTCACTGAATGAACTTAAACCAAATGGAATTGTAATATCACTTAAAATATCATTAATATTTGATTTAATATTAGACTTACCAAATGTTCCAGCAACATATAGTTTATTATTATCTAAATAATAACCTTTACCATTTGTATATGCTTTGTTTAATCCTTCTGTGTCAGATAAATTATTATTATATTTAGGATTGAATAATGATTTTTCTTGTTGAATTTCATTAATTATTTTTCTATACATTTCACTATGACCTTGATGAAGCGGATTGTATGATTTTAATTTTCCTTCTTTTAAATAATATTTATTCTTCATTATATTAATTATTGATATTTTTTATCTAATTAATTAATATAACTATGGCAAGATTTAGAAAAATATACATTGATACACGACATAGAAATCTAAACGAAAGTGTGAGCACTTCTGACTTTGTTATAGATTTACCAGAAACACAAGAAACAGGAGCAAAGACAAAACTATACGTCCACGAATTATCACTACCTAATACTATTTATCCTATTGAAGAAAATGTAAATAATAGATTATATTTAACATTAGGAGGAATATTAACAGGAGCGCCAGTATATTATTTTATTGTAGCACCAGATAAAGGTAGTTATGTAGGCAGTGAATTAGCAACTGAATTACAAAATAAATTGAATACTGCTACTAATGGAACTGATGGAAATAGCGACTTTTTTAGTTGTAGTTATTCATTAAAAACAAATACTATAACTATAACTGTTAATTATGTTTCTTACTTTTTCATAATTCATACAGATAAAGAATTGCAAACTAACTACAGTTTTAGTGTTGATTATGACAGAAGCCACACAATGTCTATTAACAATGTTTTAGGAAACACTGTTGAAAAAATCAATTTTGCACCTGACCCTTTCGTTAATGGTTTTGTTAATTTATTACCAATGAAAAATATTTACCTAACCAGTGATAGTTTAACTAATGGAAATCAATTAGCACCTTATAAAGTTGCTCGTGTACTAAAGAAAATTCCTATTACTGCTGGCTTTGGTAATGTAATCTATGATAATGAGATTTTAATGAATGACGCTAATGATGTTTCAATGAGACATTTAAGACGCTTACATTTTAAATATGTTGATAGTTTTGGTAAAACTGTAGATTTACATGGGGCAGACAGTAGTTTTAGTTTAACATTTGTTGAGAGTTGAAAAGCATATATTAAATATTTTAATAAATATTTGTTATATACTAATTATATTAAAATATTTTAATATAAATATTTATTATATACTAATTATATGGTTAAAAATATTGAAATAGTAGATGTAGGCAGTGAAAATAATGAAGCACCTAAAGAAGTAGAAGACATTAAAGAAGAACCTATTATTAATGAAGAAAGTAAAGAAGTAGAAACTAATAATATTATAAATGAAGAAAATAATAAAGACAATACACCAGATAATAATATAGACGAACCACCAAAACAAGAATTAAAATCTAAAACATACTCAACTGAAAAAGTGGAGTGTCCAAAGTGTAAAAAATATTTAACAAAATACACTTTCAGATATCGTCATAACTGTAATGGAATACCAGTTAAAAAAGAACCAGACCCTAACAAAGTTGTTCGAAGAAAAATTATGCATCCAGAACAAGCAAAAGAATTTGAGAATAATGTATATGAAAAAGTTAAAGATAATATTCCAAAAGTTGATGAACAAGAAATAGAAAGAAGAGTTGAAGAAAGATTGAAAAAACATTTAGAAACAACTGCTAATAAAGTATTTGAAACTGCAAAAGACCGTTACAATAATATTAAAATGGAACGAGATAATAAAAATAAACAGAAAATTAATAATTTAGCAAATAAAATTATTTAATCTAATTATTATTATATAATGATTATTGATAAGAAACAATTGCTTATGCGTCGTAGAGAAATTTATGACAACGTTGTAAATAGAATAACAGAACCACAAAATAAAGACAAACCGAATATCAGTGATGTTATTGATAGAAAAGCAGTTTTTGAAACAAACAAACCAAAAAAGAAGAATAAATATAAATCAACTCAACATTACTATTATGAAGGAGACAACAAGGCACACCAACCTAATTACACATATTTGAAAGAATTACAAGAACAATTAGAACGTCATAGCGCTAAAAAAGATTATGCTGTATTTCAAAATAAAAGAAGATATCAAGAAGAAGCACAGGCGTATTTTAATGAAATCCAAAGGTTGGAAAGTGAAAAATTGAGACATCACCCATCAAGTGAAACAGGTAAATCATATTCAGAAATTATTAAGAAGAAGAAAGGGATAATCAATCAATTAAGAAAGGACGTGAGTTTCTAACGAACCTCACGAAACTTCGTGACTTTAATTTTGATTAAATTAATTAATTAGATTAATAAATTATAATCTAATTAATTACATATAATGAGATTAGATGATATGCAGATGAAAACATTAAAATCACAATTGAGATTAAGACCGTCTTATAATGAACTGATAAAGGAAATTACAAAGGAAGAATATAAAAATAAGAATATCAGAGATGTAATAGACAGAAACGCTTATTATTTTCGTGATAGTCCATTAGGAACAGTGTATGATAATAATACAGTAGATTTGAGACAGCAACACTTTAAAAAAATGGTAGATGGAGAAAATCAAGCAAAATATTTTGATATGGCGAAGGATGATGAAATGGATGATTTAAGAGACGGTTCAATACAAACACTAAGTGCCACAATGGATGATGCAGAGGAACAACACGAACGACAAATCAGTCAAATTTCGAAAAGACTTAGTAGTGAACAAATAGCAGACCTACACCAACGAGCACAACGAGCAAAACAATTAGATGAAGATGACTGGCAGTCAGTAGCAACCGCAAAGTCAAGTGATGATTTACCGCCACTGGAAGATTTACAACCAAAAAGAGTTTCAAATTTACAAAAAGCAAGAGCAAGATTGCAATTGAAACGATTTATTGATGAAGATAAAGACAGTCCTGAACCAAAAAGAGTTTCAAATTTACAAAAAGCAAGAGTAAGATTGAAACTTAAGCGATTTATTGACGAAGATAAAGACAGTCCTGAACCAATAGAAATAAAAGAAGCAGAAAAAAGAATAGAGCAAAAAATGGACACCGCTGGCAGTTCATCCACATTACCAGCAAGACAAACAAGAACACATAAGGAAACTATTGACTATTCAACTGATATAAACCATTGGAAGGGAAGCACAGTAAAAGAAGAAGACATATTATTTCAATTACATTTAAGAGGAACAGGACTTACTGAAGAACAGGAACAACAATATTCAAACACAAAGAAAAAAGGTAAAGGTAAAAAAGAAACCGGTAGAACTTATTTAGTTGGACTGGTGGAGAAACTTATAAACAGCGGAAAATGGACAACAGAAGTAAATGATGAATTGTTAAGAAAAAGAATGAATGATTGGAAAGATATGAAAGGAAAAGGCAAGGCAACAAAGGAAAAATAGATAATTTTACATAATTTATCAATAATTATATAAAATGATTAACAACCACAAGCAAGAGTTAAGGAAACGCCCTACTTATGATGAAATGCTTAAACAAGCAATCACAAGCAAAATGAAAACAACAGTTATATTGAAGAAATACAAAAAATATATGTTATTGAATAATTTTGATTTTGATAAAATGGATTTAATGAATTATAAAAATAAAGAAAGATATATGAACGCAAAAGTTATGATGGCAGACGCCTCGCCAGAGGCTCGCGAGCTTCGCGACAAGGCAACACAAACGCTTAACAAAGAAAACAAGGCAACACAAACAGACCTACCAAATGATAAAGCGACACAAACTTATAATTTTGATGATGAGACAAAAATATTAGGCGGTTCTTCAAAGAGTTTCAAAAGCAAACTGATAACCAAGGCTGAAGCAGAAGCATTAGCATTTACATATGACCCTGATTTATATGATGACGACGATGATGATGATGATAAAAAGGATGATGATATTGATAAATATAGAAAGAAATTATTTATTTTGATGAGGATTATAGAATTTATGTTGAGGACGGGTTTTAGTATAGGACAAATAGTAGCACATTTAACATATCACACTACATTAACTACAATTCAAGGTTCAGAGTTATTAGTTAATTTAACAATGAATTCATTAGTAACATCATACGATATAGCAACTGCTATAATGAATTGGTTGAATACAAATGTTAGTGAGGAAGTTGAATTAAACACTTCCCCGCCTATTAGCGTTAATAGTTCTCCACCTATCACTGTTAATAGTTCTTCAACGCATACTGTTAATTCATCCTCATCAGAAGAAAATGCTAATTATGAAATAGCACCGTTGACTGACATTCCTGTCCCTACTGATGCTGAAAGTGAAGATGAAGATAAGGATAAAGATAAGAATAAAGAAAAACAATAAAATAATAATAATAATAATAATAAAATATAAAAATTAAAAAACCAGAATTTGAAAAAAATGCCTTAAAGAAATAGCGACTTTATTCTATAAGATAAATGCCATTCTATAGCAGACACTCAGATGATGGAAGCGATAGATTGTTAGGAGGAATACATGATGAAGATGATTATAATGACTTTATGAATATGTTATTTATGAATAGTAGTTTTGCTGATGACATTGAAAGACATTATAAAAGTTCAGATGCTGATGTGTTGCCAAGTCCTACTGATAGCGAAGAAACAAAAGAAAATAAAGAGAAACATATCAAAAGGATTATCATAAAAAATACTTTCAAGAAAAACTTAATAAACCTTATACATGTAATATTTGTGGAAAATCAATGGCCAACAGTTCTAACAAATCAAGACATGAAAAAAGTAGAAAGTGCCAGAGTACTAAAAGTAAAGTCTAATTGGATAATATTAATTTAATTTTTAATTTAATTAATATAATCCAATTTCAATATATGAGTAAACTAAGTAATGAGGAGATAATGAGCAATATCTACTATGATTTAGAAACAGGTTATGGTTCTAAACAAAGCTTATACAATCAAGCAAAAGAGAAAGGAGCAAGTGTAACATTAGAAGAAGTGGCAAAGTGGTTGAAGAAGCAACCTAACAAGCAAATAAAGCCGTATCAGAATTATAACAGTTTCTTAGTGCCATATGCCAGAGCAGAATTTCAAATAGATATTATGGATATGAAAATATTTAAGAAAGAAGATGAAGAACGCTATGCATTGATTGTAATAGATGCTTTCAGTAAATTAGGTTTTGTGCATCCAATGTTTCAAAGAGACAGTCCAAACGTTTTGAAAGGTTTGAAAGAAGCATTTAAAGTTATGGGTGAGCCTGTGGAAATCTTTTCTGATGATGATGGAGCATTTAAAGCAGAAGTAAAGAAATATTTAGATGATTTAGGTATAAATTATCAGTTTCAGACACAGTGAAAATATACCAAAAAGGAAAAGGTAATTATACATCGAGGAAAGAGACCAACCCAAAGTGGACAGAAAGGAAATACAAAATAGAAAAGATAGAAAAAGATATAAAATTACAAACATACTATGTCTTGGAAGGATTGAAAAAGCATTATTTGCGCCATGAATTATTACTAATTGAAAATTGAAAATTAAAAATAATAATTTAGACTGATAATTAGTTATTTAGTTCTTAGAATTTTTTGACTTTAAAAAGACTTAAAGAGAAAAACCATAATTAAATTATATAGATAATAATATGAATAGAGATTTACCGCCAGATGAAAACACTAAAATAGTTAAGTATCTTCTTAAAGAAAATTTAGGAGAATACAAAGTAAATAATAAAGGTAAAAAACTTAAAACCATAATTATAGGAAACAATCAGTATAGATATAATCCAGAAAAACCAATAAGCAATAGATTGAGTAAGAGACTTGAAGCAGTAAAGAAAACTAATGACTACAAAGCAAATCAAATCAGAGAAAGAGTAGGAGCAAGAACGGTTTTAAAACATGCTATTAAGAAAAAAAGCAGTAATAACAGAAGAAAGAAGCGCCTTTAGAGCATATGCTAACGCCTACACAATTTCAAACATTCATTTAAAAGAGTTGAACGGATTGACTTATTTTAATTATCAATTTGACAAACTTAATGAATACTTGAAAGAGAATAGAGGAATGAAACTTAATGCTACAATAAATATGAAAGTTATGAACTTATTTGATGAGGAGAGAAACGTAACAGTTAGGACAAGGTCGTACACTATTGTAAATGAAGAGGATTTAAGGAATGCTTTGAAAAGAATGAGACCTGATGTTGAAACACGAATTTTAGATATGGCTTTGTATCAGTCAGGATTAATAATTAGCAATATTAATAATATGCATATCATGTATAATAAATATAATCCGACTAGAGCTGGCAAATATATTGAACTTCCAGAATGGATTAAAAAGAAAAAGGCATGTATCAATATTAAAAATCAAGATGACAAGTGTTTTAAATATTCTATTGAGTGTGGATATTGTAAAATTTGTGATAAAGCACACCCTGAAAAGATGTTTCATTACAAGAAGATAGCAAGTGATTTGATTTTTGATGGTGTGAGTTTTCCTGCTAATAATAACGATATAGATATATTTGAAGAAAATAATAAATCAATATCCATTAATGTTTATGAAATTGATGATAATGAACAAATTGTTATTAGTAGAAAATTGAAAAATACAGATGCTTCTTTTCATTTTGATTCATTAAGAGTTGATGATGAGGATTGCAGTCATTATGTGTATATAAAAAATTTGAGCAGACTTATTAATAATCAAAAAAGTAATCATAATGGTAAGTCCTATTTTTGTAAATATTGTAATCATGGATTTAGAAATGAAGAATTATTAAATAAACATTATGATAGTGGATGCATGGAAGTTGATGGTCAACAAATAGTAATGCCTAAGCCTTATGAGAAAGTCCGCCGACATTGCTCGGCGTGTCGGATACTTATACTTACTAGAGGATAGAGGATAACCCCCCCCCTAACCCCCCCCCGCCCGACGTCTATTACGTAGGTTTTTGGGGGGGGGGGGGGGGGGGCGGGGGGGAGGGGGGGGGGGGGGAGGGGGGGGGGGGGGGAGGGGGGGGGGGTGGGGAGGGGGGGGGGGGGGCGGGGGGGGGGGGGGGGGGGGGGGAAGGGGGGGGGTTTCGCGAGGTTTTCCCCCAGTTACCCGCGCGGCA